>APFE030902179.1:96345-106671 GCA_000404065.3 Pinus taeda | reverse complement strand
TCTTCAGGAAATAAACCCAAGTTTTTCTAGTAAAATCATCAATAAATGTTAGTATATAGTGGCTGCCTGCAAGTGATGGAGTTTGCATCGGTCCACATAAATCTAAGTGGACAATCTCTAAGGGTGCTTTTTCCCTTATGGAAAACTTTCTCTGTGTTGTTTCCCCAAGATACAACCTTGACAAAGGCTGTCGGGTCTCTCTATCAATGGTAATCCTCTTACCATTCCTTTTCTATTCAACAAGTTAAGACCTCCAAAGTTGAGATGTCCAAATATCAAGTGCCACAACCAATTTTCATCTTTTGGTTCGCTTTGGAAAGCCTCTTGTGTCACTGCTGCTATTTCTTCTCCATTTTTTAAATCTGCTTTCATTCTGAGAGGGAACATCCTGTTCCTTGTCATCTTCACTTCAGCAATACATTGTTTGCTGGGTGTTTTATCCATGATGGTGCATACATCATTCACAAAGAAAACATTGTACCCATTTTGAATAAGCTATCCAATACTTAAGAGGTTACATTTCATTCCAGGAACATAATAAACATCTGTTATGGTTTTCTTTTCACCTTTCCTTGTTAAAACATTTTCTTCTCATTTTCCCATAATAAAAACTTTACTATCAGTTCCTAGTGTGACTTGTGACTTCACACTCTGATCTAACTTAGAAAACAGGGCTATGTTTCCTGTCATATGGTTACTGCAACCGAAGTTTAGAAACCATACATCTTCACTCTTTGCTTCAGCCATATTACAGGCTAAAAACAAATTATCTTGGCTGATATTTTCTCTAGTGAAATTTGCACTATTTCTATTACTCATATCATGCTGCTTCTTCCTACATTCATTTGCATAATGCCCATATTTTTTACAATAGTTACATTGGACATTGGATTTATCATACCTTTGTCCTTGAGCATGATGTTGTTCACTTTGTTGGTTGCTGCCTTGGCCTTGGTTTTGATTTGGATTGCTTCCTCTTCCTTGAGCATTTGCTGGACTGTTTCTTCCACCTATGTTTTGGCTTCTACCTCTTCCTCTCTTATTTCCTCTGCCTTGACCCCTTCCTCTTCCAAATAACATCTGGTTCTTAAAGGCATGCCCTAGAGATGAGTTTTCATTTCTACTCAATCTCTGCTCATGTGTCATCAATGATGCATGTAGTTCATCAACTGAGAAGTTTGTGAGATCCTTTGTCTCTTCTATGGTGGTGACAATCACATCAAACTTTGAGGGTAGGATCCTCAATAGTTGCTCCACAATCCCCCTTTCTTCAAGAATCTCTCCATGAGACCTTATCTGTGTGACCAGACCAATCACATGTGTGAAGAATGAGTCAATATTATCTAACTCCTTCATGCAGAGATTCTCAAAATCTCTCCTCAGCAACTATAGTTTTGTTGTCTTCACTTTCTCCATGCCTTGATAAGCTATCTTGAGAGTTTGTCATGCTTCTTTGGATCTCTTAGCTACTGCTATCCTTGGAAACACACTCTCATGCACTGCTTGATACAAAAAGTAGAGGGCTTTAGAATCCTTCTTCTTATTGCTCTTCAAAAGTTCTTTCTTTGCCTGAGTCAAATTATTAAACTCATCTTCATCTATTGGTTCTTCAAAACCATCCTCAACAAATTCCCATAAGTCTTGGGAAGCAAACAAAGATCTCATAGTTATTGCCCAATAGTCATAGTTTTTCCCATTAAATTATGGAAGCTGAGTATTACAGATATCCATGCTAGTGCTGGCTCCAGCCATACTTGCACTCTTAACTATGCTTCAAAATACTTGACTGTGTATTTAAAATAACTGACTGTCCTCAACAGTAACACAAAAAACTAACTTAAGAAATACCTTAGATTATTTCTTGATTGAGTCTTCACTCTACTGAAGAAGTTGCTGCAACAAGAAATCATTCCTTTAGCTTCTTTGACACCTTCAAAGAGCCTGGACAAACTCTAATACCGTGTTGGGAATTTCTGATAATTCCAAAACAATAATGAACAAAGAATAATGCTCTATTTTTGACATAGAGAAAACTAAAATTGTTTTGGGATGACAGAGTTTCACACACACATAAAAAAACTTGTATTCATTAATAAGACTGCCTATTACAAAAAAAAATATCTTCCTCTAACAGAGGGATTACAACAAGATCGATTCAGATACAGTTCCAAAAAAAAACTTCACTGTCTTTCCTAAAAATTACTCTGTCTCTGCACTGCTATGCATAAAAAAGTCTCTGCATTGTTGTGCATTACAAAAAAAAACTGTCTCTCCTTGCAAATTTTTTACACTGCTGTGTGTAAAAAAAAATTCTTACATACGCTCGCGCTGCTGCGTCTCACGTATTACATTGCATATTCTCAACAAAAAAAAATTATATTCACGCTGCCTATTCCTCTTTTGTTTTCTCAACAAAAAAAAAAAGCATATAGCAATACTTTTTTACTTGTGCCATAACAAAACTACACCCGTGAATTAAAATAATAATAAAATTAAAAACTTTAACTACATTCTTCGACCACAGTAAATTTCATTTATTGTTTTATCGATAAAATTGGCGGTCAATGAAAAATCTCAATTCATGTCAAGTAATATGGTGCAAGCCTATACATCAAACCTTGATTTCAATCGGATGGCTGTCAGTGAATATCGCACGGTCAAACCATACAAACTTTACGCGTGGGGGAAAGTTGTTTTGGCAAACTGCTCACGCCACGTGTCAGCTTATGGGTATGATCGCTTCCCTTAGAGAATTACCAGCGTGGGGGAAAGTTGTTTTGGCAAACTGCTCACGCCACGTGTCAGCCTATGGGTATGATCGCTGCCCTTAGAGAATTACCGGCATTCGGTAAAAGGCGGTGCAAGGGAACTGGCGGTTTTCCAGAAAAAATTAAGGGTCATTGTTTAATGGTGCTGCAGTTGAAATTATCATTTGAACACAATTATCATTTTAATTTGTGAACTCTACACAATTTTTTAATATCTCATGTTTCAGATGTATCAAGAATAAATTTCAAACAGCATAAATACACAATCTAGCTAAAATATTTTTTAACGGAATTCCAACAAAAATAAAACGAGTAAGATTTAACAATGAATTTTCGCGTGCGAAACCTCTGGCAAATCTGAAAGTCAAAGATAATGAATGAGATGATCACTTTCTTATCATTGGATTTTCCACTATACCTCCATAAGCTATTCAGAATAACCAAAATAAAAAATAAAAAATAAAAAAACATCTTTACAACAAAACTGTCCATACAAAACCTCAACGCAAATTTTTGAAAGAACGCTATGATGAAACCATAAAGCTTTACAACAAGTTTTCCTCGCGAAAACTTTGGAAAATCCATACTGTTAAACCATCGACTCAAACCTTGGACAATTTTTTTTAGAAAAATAATGAAACGAACAAGCTTTGTAACCAAAATTTACAGAAAATGTCGAAACAAAAAATGCTTTACTTGTATATTTTCCAAATGAAACCTTCCTAAAATCCTTACTGTCACAGATTATCAACTCAAACGTTCGACAAATTATTCAAAAATAATAATGAAGTGAAACAGCTCTGTAACGAAAATTTTCTCAAAATGCTGAAACAAAAAATGCTTTAATTCTAAATTTTCCACACAAAACCTTTGGCAATCTTCAAGTGAAATGTGGTGAATCTGCAAGTGAAAAATAATAAAAGGAACCTTAAAGATTAAATTTTCAAGTCGTTGAAACCCCAGGAAAATCTTGAGACGCAGAACTTTCAAGGGAAATGCTTTTTCAATTCTCAATTAAATTTCAGGGAAAAATACGTCGGATGCCACACTGATCTGGCAGAGTATACACATTCTTCAAAGTCAATCCAAAGCTAATTCTCATGGAGAAAATAGAAATAAGATTTCAAGGAATATCATACAGCCGCACATCTCCCAGGGAAGATATAATAGCGCTGAGCAACAAAGAGATTGTTGCTCAAGGGAAAAAAAAAAACGCAAAACGTTAAAGACTAAGCATCATCTTTAGCCAATGCGGGAAGATTAAGATCCAAAAATGGTATCGTCTCCTTGGCTTCAGTTGAAGCCACATTTGCTCTGGACGTTCTGCGTCTTGCCCTCCTCACCAATGTCGTCGCCCTTGTTGAGCACCGACCACTGCTACCCCAAGCTGAGCTTCTCGTGACCGCTTCTGACATAGGGCTTCTGTCATCTTCTGTTTCTTCTCAGGCCGGTACGCGATCTCGTCAAATAGCAACAGCTTTTCGGGCCACACCACCTGCGAGGGGCAGTGGAAGGGATTGACAGCAGGACAACGAAGTGCAACCGCGCCGTTCATGCTCTCATGCGCCCTTGAATTTATCGTGGCCGCATCATCCACACAACAGGAATTGAGAGCTGAGATGTTTAGATCGATAGCTCTGCTCTCCAGGATTTACACAAATAGCGTAAGGGCCGCAGTAGTTGGGAAGGCGGTAGATATCATTAAAAAAATCCACGAAGAAATCGCTCTCTACTTTCAATCTGGACGGCGTTTGCAAATACAGCTTTAGGTTCCTGTGGGGCTCCATTTTGATATATTGAAATCTTTCGGTGGAACCATCGGTGAGTCTAAGAGAGAATGCATACGGATTGCCTCCCATTTCTCTAATGCACTCTCGTCTAGTGTTTCCATCTTGTCGGTACTGTAGCAACTGTCCGTTGTCAGAGAAGGCGATAAATTTCTATATGGAACGGCTATGCCTTGTCAATCAGTTACCATAAATCAGGAGGCTGCTGTCTATGAACAATCTGTCCAGTGTAGAAACAAAGGCCTCCTGCATCTCCAACCACCCTTCGGCCATTGACCACACAATGTCGCCCTGGAAGATGGAATTGGGCGTGTAAGACTCCTGCTTCAGGCTCGATTTTATGTGAACATTTACCATGAATTTCAACGACTCTGGCATCAGATCGCTCTTGCAAATTATGTATTCAGAGAGCTTTGTGTTCATTTTTCGGTCTTCCGGGGGCTTGTAGCAGCTGAACCCCACCAAGTAAGTGCAGGAACTCCTCTGGCTATGAATGTGCCAAACTATTCCACTGCTCGCACAGAGATCACGGCCGCTCGAAGTTGGAGAGTCGAAAGAGCTCACCCCTCCCATGATTTGGCCGAGAGATATGAATGATTCATATAAATCCATCTCTGCTCGATGAATTTTTCAATTGAAATTTTGTGGGCACCTTGTGCGTGGAAATAACATTTGAATTTTGAAACTTTGGGGACTCAAGTTGCATTGAATGAGTATCACGCACTGTCTTATCCACGGTCGGACAGGTTGGAACGGAGCGACGGGGAAATGAGGGTGGTGGATCTTGTGAAAGGTGGCAGAGGGTGGAGGAATTGCCAAAGGTCGGAGCCCCACATTTATCCGGATGGCAATAGAAACCGGGCAATTCCTCCGCCTTGTTAGACTACTCTAAAATCAACATTTGTTTAAGCAATGGTAGTAAAAAAACAATTTTTTGTGTAAAGAACATGGAAAACACTCTAAAAGTGAGAAGTGTTAATGCTATATCAATTTTTTTTTTAATATTTTTTAGTTAAAATTATAAAATTGTTTACCAATGGTGTTAAAGATCAAATATCACAACTTAAAAAGACCCTAAAATTCTAACTATTTTTAACTGACATTAAAGGGTGAATGCATGAAAGGTGGTGATGAAACTTCAAAATTTGTCTCTTTTATCGAATTAAAGCCCTCAAAATTCATATAAGCATTATTAATTTTGATTCAAAATAAAAATAGAATATGTGGAGAATTATGTCGTTGTCATTGCAAAATTTTTTAGTGTTGTATAATTTGTAAATTTTCCATTAAATGAAATGCTTTTCCTTGCAAATTTTCACACAACTTAAGAGGTATTCGTATGGATGACTTAGTCATATATATATATATATATATTATATATATTATTTTATTATATATAGTTTTTCATTTAAAAAATTTTACTTTTATTTATGAAAAATTATATTTTTTATTATTTTTCAAAGTTGGCGAAGTAATATTACAATTGCATTTTGGAGGCATGTGTTCATGTAAGAGTTTTTTCAATTGTTTAAATAATTTGAAAAACAGAGAGTACCATTTTGAGGAGGGCTCGTAAACGAAAATAGTGGTATTTTTTGAATTTTTTTCGTTGTGTATATTTTATGTTATTGATTTTTTATTCAACCCATTTGACACTATAAAAAAAATTCAAACATTATGTTTAAAAGAAATTAGACGAAAATATCATATGAATTCAAAAGTATCAAAATCATATGTCATTGGAGAGAGGATTCTTTTACGAATCCAACGTGATCAACTTTTCCACTTAAGGACAAATTCTGTCTTAGCTGTGCTAAAGTACAAAATGGAGTTGCAAAAAAAATTGCAGAAGGGGTGCTAAAACTGTGATTTTTAGGACCTTAGTAGCTCGATTGAGCACTTGAGTTCTAAATCCAAATTGGTCAATCGAGTTTTAAAGAAACCCAAAATATAACAACACACCAACTTTTATTAATGGCATTGATGTTAAATGCTATAGACTAGGAGATTGATTGAGCTATAAGCTCAATCAAGCTTCTGCTATCAACCCAAAAAAATAGTTCAAATTTGAATGCATGAAAAAATAACAACAAACATTCATTCATCAAAAATTATCAAAACATGAAAATTACACAAGAATTCACAACAAACATGGGAAATTGGAGATTTCGATCTCTAAAAGGAAAGAAATTTCCAAGCACAGAGGAAATGCGAGAAAAAACTAGAGTAAGGATGACAAAAAAACGATAGACATTGAGAGAACTAGGTGATGAGCCCCAAAATTGGTAACTTGTTGGGCTCACTTGGCCTAATTATTGTTGTTCAGTCCTTGTTCAAATCCATCATTTTCTATAGTTTATGCATTATTTTTAGTATGTTTATGTCATTGGTACGAATAAGGGAAGTCACTTTTCCTAGGTGGTTAACACGTGCTTATTTCAGGTTTCTTGACATATATTGGAGCAAAGTCAAAGCAATCATGAGCTATAAGGCAGCCAAGCCTGAGGTGAGGACTCAAAGGGGGGTTTCCTATGGAATTAAATGACCCTTCCTCGGGATCTTCACCCCCAACTCCGAGCTCCAAAGACCACCAAACCGAATCTAGAAGGCATCCAAGCAGCCTTTAGAAGGGACTGTTTAACTCACCGTTTGATAGCCGAGTTCCACAAATTGAGGAGGCCAGCTAGGTCCCTCGTGATGTATAAATGTTGAGGCCTCAGCCTTCGTGAAAATACTTTTGAAACTATTGTGTACTTTGCACCTCAGTGCTGTAGCCGTATTTTGTTCTTTTGTAGCCATTTTTTGCATGACTTTTATGATTATTTTTGGATAATGAGAAGCAGTTTCGTTTCCTATCAAATCTGAGTTTTTCATAGGAGCCAAAGCTCTCAGGGTTGGGCCCAACCTGAGAGCCTAGGGCCTCCTTTCTGTATTGTTACTTTTCCTTTACGTATCACTGTTTTCCTTTATGCATTTGAACATATTTCTGTTATGTAGATTTCGTTACGTTGCTATAATAGAGCGTTGTTTATCAATGACATTGTTTTAGGCACTTTGATAGGATAATAAAAGAAAAACCTCCAAGAAAAGGGACAACCACACTCATGGTTTCACCTCACCCTTATTGGATTTGGGGCTGGAATTGAGGAAACAATGCTGCCTCACAAAAACACTAGTTTGCTTGATTATGCAGTCTTTAGTGTGCTTGTTTTTATTAGCAGAGATTAGTCATGGGTTTGGACATCTGAAATGTTTCTTTGCATAGATGGTGTACAAGGTTTTCTTCCCAAATAAAGTGTTGTTCATTTATGTTGTTGATGGTTATACTAGACTAGTTTAGGATTTGATCATTTATAAGCCTTTGCTGATTTGATCAAGGTACACCGTGCAGGGCATCTTCTTCATTCTTTCATCCACCCAAAGTATCATCTGAGCCACCTATTATGTCTCTTAGCTAAGTTTCTCGTTCCCCATCTATCCTTTTTGTCCACGAAACCTTACCTCCTTACTCATTGTTGCCTTAGCCCTCTTCAAGCCAAGTCAGCCTTCTACACCTCTTCACCGATCCACCCACCAGTCCTTAGGCCATTTTTAGACCCCTATCCTACCTCCAGATAAATCCATGCACCTTCCCTCACTCATCCATCCCCTAGAAACCGATTCCCAAACATCCTGTAGAAATTTTGAAACATCCTGTAGAACCCCTGCAGACTTCCTGTAGAAGCTCACAAGTGAGGTTTCCTGATAGCCAAACTTTGTGAAACTCTATGGAAGAGTGTTAGGGACTCCTTAGACCCCCTCTGAACCTTTCCAACCTTTCCCAAGCATTCCTCTTCCTTGATCCACCCCTGCACAGTAAAGCACAGTTCAAGCATATGCATGAGAAAATTGACAACTTAATCAAAAATACAAAAAGATGCTCTCTTAGGACAAAGGTAGCTTAAACACATGCCTTTTACCTTAATAGAAGTAGTGGCATCTCTTTCAGTAGTTTGCACTCTCATTTTTGCATCAGAAGGACTAGCTAGTAGAATTAGGATTTGCTAGGGTTTGCGCTTTCCTTCAGTTTTCCAGTCACTTTTCGCAAGTAGATTAGATTCCTTCGAGTTATCTTTCATCCATCAATTAAAAGCTTCTTCTAAGAGCCCATAGAAGTTGGCTAAAGCCCCTAGCGGACTTGTGCCAGCTGATCAAGTGACAGCTGTGGCAAGAGCTAGTACTTGTGCATACAACACCGTCGCTTCCAAGTTTGTTACAAACAACCGGGTTGATAAAAGTAAATAAGGGAGTCCCAAGAGTTGCAACATTATTGCAGCAATACTGGAGCCCACCATCTTTTTGGTGCTGTTGCCGTGGAAGCGTCAGAGTATTGGTGATTGTTGCTTTTCTTCTATTTTCCACTACAAACTTCTGCTAAGTAGTTTATTTCATTTCCATTCTGCAATTTCTTTTCCGCAAAAGTAAAGTAGACCTTTCCTGCTTTCATAGATTAGCATTTCAATTCTGCAAGCGTAAATTAGCATTTCAATTCCGTAATTTCATTTGAGCAAAATAGATTAATCCTTTCCTGCTTTCATTTCAATTCCGCATTTTCGTTTCAGTAAGATAGCTAGTTGCAGTTCAATCCATTTTAGTTTTGCAGGTACAAGAAAAAATACAAAAAGCAAGAAAAAGTCTTTCCATTTCATGCCTCGTAGGAACAGAGATAAGACCGGCAAATTCTTACCCAATACCCCCACCACATCACTGAGTCAACCTTCTCTTTTCTCTGGTGACAGTGAGCCAGAAGACCCTATAGGTGAACCTCCTGAGATATACGAAGATCCTATAGCAGAAGAAGAGTTAGGAAACATTCCATCTGAAGCCATGGCTAAAAACCGAAACGGTAGAAGAGAAGACGAGAGAATAGAGGGTGCCTTTCCCATCCGAGAGACCAATGGAGACATGAAAATGAAAAACATAAGTCCCTCTGCGCTACCTCATTTCCATGGGCTGACTACTGAGGACCCTGATACCTTCCTGTTTGAGTTTGTTGTCCTTTGTCGAACTTATGACTATGCTGAGGATGAGCAAAAGCTGAAACTCTTTCCCTCTACCCTCAAGGATGCAACATTACCCTGGTTCATGGGGTTACTTGGAAACAGTATCACCACTTGGGCTCAAATGCAACAAGCTTTCAATGCCAAGTACAGAGACTACTGTAGGTCCAAGGAAACTAAGGGAGAAATCTTTTGGATGACCATGGGCAATAATGAATCTTTGGAAGACTATGAGGAAAAGTTCCAACTCAGTTATAAACAGGCCAGGTGCACACTTGACCTGGAAGCTCTGAAGTTGGTTCTGCTCCGAGGAGTTCCTGAAGACCCTCTGGACACCCTTAACTTGTTGGCTGGAGGAGACATCTACCAACTACCTTTGAGGACATAAAGACCGTGTTTAGAAACCATTCTAGGGCGGCCCAGAAGAGAGGTAGGGGGAATCATCTCTCAGCTAGTACCTCTTTCTCCAAGAATGAGTTTGCTAACTAGATGGAAGACCTTAAGAGTGAAATGAGACAGACCATTGCCATGAAACTTGATACCTTACGAATTCAGCAAAAGAAAGAAGAAGCTGAGAGGGCTTTGGCCATTTTTTGTCCTAGATGCACAAGGAAGCACCCCAAGAATGAGTGCCCATTACAGTCAGTAGAGGTATGTTTCGTGTGTGAGGAAGACCATCCCACCAACCAATGCCCTACCTTGCCTGGATTTAAAGCCATGTACCTAGGGACC
>APFE030902179.1:27880-91591 GCA_000404065.3 Pinus taeda | reverse complement strand
GGGACGAAATGCCTCTCCAACCTCAGGTGACTCTTGAGCCATTTGAGAAGTGGGGTATGGATTTTGTGGGTCCTATCAACCCTCCTTCAAGGCAAAAGTCTTACATCATTGTGTGCACAGATTATCTGACAAAGTGGGCGAAGACCAAGGCAATCAAAGCAGCAACAGAAGAAAAGGTGGCCGAGTTTTTAAGAGAAAACATTTTCTACAAATTTGGCTACCCAAGAGAGTTAATCACCGATCAAGGAAGCCAGTTCACCTCCAATTTGATTGAAGACTTTCTTGCTCATCACAAAATCAAGCATAGGACTTCCACCCCATATCATCCTCAAGCGAATGGGCAAGTGGAAGTCACCAACAGAGCATTAGAGGGGATCTTGACTAAGGTGGTGAGTAGTAGCAGAAGAGATTGGGCAGATCACCTGGTTGAGGCCACTTGGGCCTACAACATCACTTGGAAGAACACAACCAGTTTCACACCCTATGAGCTGGTCTATGGGAAGACAGCTTTGCTGTCAATCGAGTTTTAATACAACACATTGAGGATGGAAGCTCAGCTGGACATAGATCTCAGCCATGCTCAACAAGAAAGGTTAATGCAACTAAATGGGTTAGACGAACTTTGAATGCAGGACCTCCTCCACTCAGAAGTGACTCAACTTCAGAGGAAGGTGTGGCATGATCGGCACCTCAATGACAAACAATTCTAGCTGGGAGATTGGGCGCTGCTATATGATTCCAGACATAAGGATTTCAAAGGGAAGCTGAGAACGAGGTGGCTAGGACCATATGCAGTGGAAAAGTGTAATGACAATGGTTCCATCCTTATCTAGATTATTGATGAAGAAGCCATCCCCATGCTCGTCAATGGGCATCGACTAAAGATCTACAAGAAACCTCTTTCAAGGAAAGAATTCGTCAAAACCATAGAAAAATCAGTGCTGGTCATAGAGAAGGGTTCTGCCTCTGTTTTGGGCACACCCTGAGCATCATTTTATATTAAAAAAAAATGAAATAAAAAATATCCTTGGGTGAAAACCTTTCCGAGGCGCCCAAGGCAGATGGTAGGAGTGAAAACCTCATTGAGGCGCTCCTGCTGTCTCTCAAAAAAAAAAAAGAACGGGTATAAAAAGATCCTTGGGTGAAAACCTTTTTAAGGTGCCCAAGGCATGTGGTAGGGGTGAAAACCTCATTGAGGCACCCCTGGTGTCTCTTAAAAGAAAAAAGAAAAAAAAAGAAAAAAGAAAAAAAAAAGAAAAAGAAAAGAGGAACAAAAAGGAAAAAAGAAAAAACAAGCTGATCTCTGAAAGTGTTGCAGGTTGCAGGTATATAACACACCAAACGAGGACTCTCAACTCGAGGACAAGGGTCCCTATCAAGCTACCAGATAGCCTTTCATGCACACCCACCATGAACGCTCATTTTTCCAAAGATTGGGCACAATCGGATCATGGTTCAACCTTCTACAGGAAGCTACAAGACTTTCTACAGGAAGTTCTATATTTCTACAGGAAACTTCCTGTGGAACTTTTGGACGGGCTAGAATCGATCGCAGGGAAGGATTTGGGGCTTGAAGTTGGCTGAGGAGGCATGCAACCATCCTTTTCTTCCATCCTCCATTCGCTTCACCTCTTTTCACCACCACCACTCCAATCTGAGCAAGCATACCTGCACATGAAACCAGAACTCTGTTTTTCAAATAAGGAAGATTGTGTTTTTTAATCTCAAAAATAAGGTCTTCTGAGGCTTGAGCACTCACCTGTTTAGGCGACCTTAGGACCTTTCACCTATGCAACGTGACTTGAATTATGTCAGCATGCACCCCAGGAGGAGAAACGGCTACAGGATGTCCTACAGGAATCCTGTAGCAGCTGATCCAGCTGGAGTACCTTCCACGAAGACACCAGTAGCTCACAGAACCGGTGCATGCCATGTTCGCCACCAGAGGAATGGATCTCCAAGACTCATAGCCAATAGTAACTAATACAGGGAAGCTCCAGCACTAGAACACGATGCAACAGCACGCAGATCCAGCATCCCGCGTCTTGAAACCTGGAAAAAACCACCTCCACGGCCGCACAAGTAAGTGCCTAACCTTATTTCGTCCAATTGCATAAGCTATAGCCTGAATGTGCACGACTGTGAAAATGGGCGGATTGAACAAGGCTGGTTGCCACTCAAATGGCCACCACAGCCAGTCAAGCGGCCTCGTAGAATCTGAACTGGATTGATTATGCCGAAAGGGTGGACAATTGGCACATGGGAAGTGTCCAGTCGGGGAGAAGCGGAGGTATGACAAGTTTGGCAGTGGTAAATACAGAGGAAAGAATTCGGCGGTCAGGGGCATGCTGGGGTATGATTGCAATGATGTCAGCCAATGGATCATCAGGGACAACTCACCCCCGCACCATGAATTCCGCAGCAATTCGAAATTGGTCGGTTGATACTTATGATGCACTGCAGTCATTTATGAACACAACCATTTTCCAGCTGAATTTGCATCCTCCTCCTCTGCAAGTGGTTAACCCGAAGTTTTTGATCTGTTCAAATGTCCTGCTACCGCTCAGACTGGTCCTAAGCTACCATAACCTCCTCCGGAAGCCGAGAACAACTTCTACAGGAAGCTGCGCTACAGGAAACACGACATCTGAAGCACTGCAGACTGTTCACGTCGAGGGTGGCGAATTTCGGTGAGGTAGGCAGAATTTAACCTCCCCATGCAAAAAAATTCCAAAGGTGGTGAATTCGACGTAGTGAAGGGGGTAGGGAAATTTAAGTGCAATTCTGTCTGGTTTTTTATATATGTCGCTGCCGAAATTGTCGTAGTAATCTGCATGAGCAATTTTCTCCACACATGAATGAAAACTCCCTCCTGTAGAAAGTGATACCCTGTTAAAATTATAAATTTTATGCGGGTAAGCTCACAAATTCGATCTGATCGATATGCCTTTTGGACCATCTTAGTCCTGTAATTTGTGTTTATCACACGAATAGACCTCAAAAGTTTTTTTTGCATACAAGGTATTGACTTGTTGTTGATCCGGCCTCTCTCCTTCTTAGATCCCTTCTTTCACCCAAATAGTTTTCCCATCGAAATGGATGCAAGGGAAATGGATGCATTTTCACACTATGAAAAGGAGAAGTAAAGTCATATAGTCGTTGTGTGTGTAATGGAGATGTAGCTCTACGCTCCGAGTGAAAATTCCCGAAATTCTCCTTCTGTATATGTGAGCAGGCAAATTCAGCACAGGGTAATCGACCAAAGGTATCGTTTTTACGCTCTGAGGAGGGAATCCACCGAGAATTCCCAGTCTGCATGAAAACACGAGCAAACATATATTTTTACCATGCCGGGTGGGTTCATTTGAAAAGAGCCTTCAGACTCAAAGAAATTACGGGAAACTCCTGAGGTGGTAGACCTATTTTCCTGTGCACAATGGATGTCATTTTGTGACAAGCTCCAAGGGAACGACGATGAAATTACGGAAGAATTCCTTTGGTCCCTAAAGCGGAAGTCAAAAACATTGGCCGTTGTCAATTTCAGAGGACTGATCCTCAGACTCACCCCACAGCTCATCAGCAGGGTGACTGATCTTTCAATGGGGATGCCTTTAGATAAGGAGGATAGGAAGCTAGGTCGGAAGGCTAAGGAAGAATTATTCTTGCCAGAAGAACAATTCTTAGAAGATAAGAACGGAGTTCGGAGGACTAGACTACAACCGTTCTGGAGTGAAGTCAACCTCCAAATTATGAAGTATATCACGTGCGAGGGGTGATTCAGCATCATATATGGTTATCATTTTCGTCTGCTCATAGAAATTAGACACCACATGGACCTCCCCTCAGAACAAAAATTGATCATTCCTTATTTCCTCTTGCAGTCCATGACTGAATGTGCCACCAACTCAGAGAGGGGACACCAGACCAGCTAGCTCATCATGGGCTTATTAAGCTCCTCGTGGAAGATGCACTCCACACTTTCACTGTCCCTCTCTCCTGGGAAATTTTCTGGAATATGTCAAAGGCCGATGACATCTGAGTCTTAGCCGAGGAGCTCACTTCTTCTAGCAGTGAGGAGAAGGAGCCTACTCAGGCCTAGAAGAAAGTTAAAAAACAAGACACCCCTAGCAAAACACTAAAGAAGGAGCAAAAAGGAACACCAGCAACAGGGCAAGCTATCAAAACAGGGGATGATGGGATTGCACAAACGCCCAGGGAAAAACGACTACAGAGTAGGGCAGAACGCCCTGAGAAAGTCCAGGATAGTAAGGGCACCCCTAAGGCAACCTCAACCAAGATAAAAGAAAAAGTCCCCTCGGCCAAGCAGGCTAAAACAGTGCCCTCGATTCCTACAGGAAAGCAGCAGAGTACTCCTACAGGAAAGTAGCAAAGTATTTCTATAGGAAAGCAGCAGAGTATTTCTATAAGAAAGTTGAAAACGGCTTCTACAGGAAGCTAGAAAGCAACCGCTACAGGACTTTCTACAGGAAGTCCGAAAGGAGGACAACAGAAGGAGAAATCAGCCAAAATCCTAGCTAGGGAGGCAGCAGCTGTGCTGGCCGCCCTAAGTACCTCTCCCAAGCCAAAAGAAAAATGAAAGAGGCAGACTCCTCTGTATTTCAAAGCGAGAAGGAGTGTAAGAATTAAGACTGGCAGACCCCAGCCTCCATCAAAAGAACCAATCACTATCGTGGATACCCCTACCACACCAAGGGACAAATCCCCCTCCAAAGCATCCATTACTTATGAGCGGGGGAGCCCAAAAACATCCTCATGGAGGGACAAAATGGAAAAATTAAGCTCAGAAGCCTCTCTACAGGATGCTGAGGCTATTCTACAGGAAACTTTGGCTATGTTGAAAGAAACTGAGCAGATGGAGGAGAAAGCACCCGAGTCACCACAAGAGGAGGAGGGAGCATCCAAGTCACCACCAACAGAGGAGAAAGCCGATGTTATCATGGAACCAAGCCCCCAGCCCAACTTGGGCTCTTATTATAACTTTTTGGAGGCAGGCAGAATTATTCCCCAAAAGTTCACAGTGCCACTGTTTTTAGCACTAGAGGAAGAACGGGTACGAACCCACATGTGGATGAGGATAGCTAAATCTAAGGGGGTAGCAGATATCGGGCCTCTAGAGGAAAGGCTCAAGGAAGAACAAAGGGAGTTTGTAAAGATTAAGGCATGTGGAAAGCTCCCAGCAAGCCAAATTAAGGGAAGAGAATGAGCTGCTCAGACAACAGCTCTAGCTACAGGGACAGAGGAAAGAAAAGGACACAGTAGCCAAGGATCCCTCACCAGAGCCTCAAGGAAAAGAAGAGATGTAAGCTGATCTTGAGGAGTTTAACCAACATCTACAGGAAAGGGGATTGTAGGCAGATATGGAGATACAATCCCTAAAGCAGCAGGTGCAAGAAAAGGAGGCATAACTGGCCTGCATGGCCAGTTGGGCAATGGAAGCACTGCAATGTAGGCAGCCGGCCAAATCTTATGGCCTGTACCTAAGGGACCAGTGGCTGCAGTTCCAAATCAATACGTTGGCACAGAGGGGTATCTCTCACATCCAAAACCCCCAACAGTTCACAGATTTATGTAACACCAGTTCATCGGAAGATAAGGCCAAGCTTTAAGAGTTTTACCTCCATAATTTGGCCCTTCCAAACATCACTTCGTGGGACCCCAACACAGCAGTAGGAGACATGCAGCTGATGGCAATGATGTCATGGTTAAACCACGAAGAGAAGAGAGTAGCTGAGGTCAGGAATGTCATGGACCGGGAGCTACATGAACCACTGCTGATTAGAGCAGAGCCAGGGGACCCCACAGCACTGGTATCTGCTCACCAACACCTAGCAACCAACTCTCGGGGTTTATTAGAGTACATGGGTCGTCAGGCCCAGGCCATAGCACACTTCGAGGATATGGAGAGATTACTAGGGGACAATTGTGTTCATGCTTGCACCCGTAGGAGGAACACATTGTCCCACAGCCTCAAAATTCAAGAATATCACACTCCAACTCGGATGAGGGAGGCTTTGGCACGGGTACCTCTCTACAAGAAGTCTATGTAGAACCTCCAAGGCAATTGGATAGGCCTCAAGCTAAGTCCACCCTTGCTTTTGGGATTGCTAAAGGGAGGCACAAAAGAGGAGGAGCATAAGCAGTGGGAAGAAGTGGAGAGGAAAGCTGGATTCCATGACAGTGTGGAGGACACTGCTTCAGAAGCCTGGGATGTGAGAGTGGCCATCAAAGCAATGAAAGACGAGGAGCTGGACTAGTTGCTCAGAGGATGAACAACCCTTTTAGCAGGGGGGTGATGATGAGCCCCAAAATTGGTAACTTGTTGGGCTCATTTGGCCTGATTATCCTTGTTCAGTCCTTGTTCAAATCCATCATTTTCTATAGTTTATGCATTATTTTTAGCATGTTTATGTCATTGGTACGAATAAGGGAAGTCACTTTTCCTAGGTGGTTAACACGTGCTTATTTCAGGTTTTTTGACATATATTGGAGCAAAGTCAAAGAAATCATGAGCTATAAGGCAGCCAAGCCTGAGGTGAGGACTCGAAAGGGGGTTGCCTATGGCATTAAATGACCCTTCCTCGGGATCTTCACCCCAAACTCCGAGCTCCAAATACCACCAAACCTAATCTAGAAGGCAGCCAAGCAACATTTAGGAGGGACTGTTTAACTCACCGTTTGACAGTCGAGTTCCACAAATTGAGGAGGCCAGCTAGGTCCCTCGTGATGTATAAATGTTGAGGCCTCAGCCTTCATGAAAAGACTTTTGAAACTAGTGTGTACTTCGCACCTCAGTGTTGCAGTCCTATTTTGTTCTTTTGTAGCCATTTTTGGCATGACTTTTATGATTATTTTTGGATAATGAGAAGCAGTTTGGTTTCCTATCAAATCTGAGTTTTTCATAGGAGCCAAATCTCTCAAGGTTGGGCCCAACCTGAGAGCCTAGGGCCTCCTTTCTGTATTGTTACTTTTCCTTTACGTATCACTGTTTTCCTTTATGCATTTGAACATATTCTTGTTATGTAGATTTCGTTATGTTGCTGGAATAGATCGTTGTTTATGAATAACATTGTTTTAGGTTCTTTGGTAGAATAATAACAACAAAACCTCCAAGAAAAGGGACAACCACACTCATGGTTTCACCTCACCCTTATTGTATTTGGGGCTGGAATTGAGGAAACAGTGCTGCCTCACAAAAACACTAGCTTGCTTGATTATGCAATGTTTAGTGTGCTTGTTTTTATTAGCAGAGATTAGTCATGGGTTTGGACATCTGAAATGTTTCTTTGATTAGATGGTGTACAAGGTTTTCTTCCCAAATAAAGTGTTGTTCATTTATGTTGTTGATGGTTAGACTAGACTAGTTTAGGATTTGATCGTTTGCAGGCCTTTGTTGATTTGATCAAGGTACACCATGCAGGGAATCTTCTTCATTCTTTCATCCACCCAAATTATCATCTGAGCCACTTGTTCTGTCTCTTAGCTAAGTTTCTCGTTCCCCATCTATCCTTTTTGTCCATGAAACCTTACCTCCTTACTCATTGTTGCCTTAGCCCTCTTCAAGCCAAGTCAGCCTTCTACACCTCTTCACTGATCCACCCACCTGTCCTTAGGCCATTTTTAGACCCCTATACTACCTCCAGATCCATCCATGCACCTTCCCTCACTCATCCATCCCCTAGAAACCGATTCCCAAACATCCTGTAGAAATTCTGAAACATCCTGTAGAACCCCTGCAGACTTCCTGTAGAAGATCACAAGTGAGGTTTCCTGATAGCCAAACTTTGTGAAACTCTCTGGAAGAGTGTTAGGGACTCCTTAGACCCCCTCTGAACCTTTCCAACCTTTCCCAAGCATTCCTCTTCCTTGATCCACCCCTGAACAGTAAAGCACATTTCAAGCATATGCATGAGAAAATTGACAACTTAATCAAAAATACAAAAAGATGCTCTCTTAGGACAAAGGTAGCTTAAACACATGTCTTTTACCTTAATAGAAGTAATGGTGTCTCTTTCAGTAGTTTTCACTCTCATTTTTGCATTAGAAGGACTAGCTGGTAGAATTAGGGTTTGCTAGGGTTTGCGCTTTCCTTCAGTTTTCCAGTCACTTTTCGCAAGTATATTAGCTTCCTTTGAGTTAGCTTTCATCCATCAATTAAAAGCTTCTTCTAAGAGCCCATAGAAGTTGGCTAAAGCCCCTAGCGGACTTGTGCCAGCTGATCAAGTGACAACTGCGACAAAGCTAGTACTTGTGCATAGATCACCGCTGCTTCCAAGTTTGTTATGAACAACCAGGTTGATAAAAGTAAAGAAGGGAGTCCCAGGAGTTGCAGCATTATTGCTGCAATACTGGAGCCCACCATTAGGCGATCATGCAATTCAATAAATTCATGTAAATATAGGTTATTCAAGTTGTCTCACTTCTAATATTACTTGCTCCATATTGTATGCATTAGGAAATATGATTGAAAATAAGAAACAAATGGAGATTGAAATAATAGAAATGTGTTAAAATAAGCATTGAAAGTAATACCATGTATTTAAAAATTGAGATATAACAACAACTACATAAAACCACATGAAACCATGGTTTATTGGAATTTTATGAAACCACTTGAATTCATGCAAATAATGAACCACCTTCAAATTGTAATGGTTTAGGATAGCCCACAAAAACTAAAGATGTGACTTAACCAAACAAAGCAGTTACATTTCCATATATTATTTACATGAATTATAATTCATGACAATTTATTTACAAGAGGGGTTAGCCAAAATGGTTGTCACATAAGTGTTCCAAAACCTATAAACATTAATTTGATTAATGCTTGATATCCTTGTAGAATTTATGTTGTAATGGTTTTCAAAGGTAGTTCTTGGCTACAAAACTACGTCAAGAAACCAACTCAACCAACTTTAGGTTCAAGTTGGCCCTTAAACCAGAGGGGCCACCCTCAAATGTTACGAGGATTTTTGCTATTTACTATCAATAGACAATATCCTATGAAGCACAATGGCCAAATCTAAGGGTTTTTGTATAGGGTGGTTGCTTCATGTTTCCAATCCCTGGTTAAAAAATAAGCCCTCTCTTGCAGAGGTCTGATCAAAGTGCCAACATTCATCTATGGTAGAATAACATAGCTTGATAGGTTGATGATGGAAGAGGTAGGGATATTAGGTAGCATAGAAATTCACACTGAACACTTAGGCTAACTAATAAGATCAGAAAGCTTGAAGAGACACTCTCAATAGCTAAACAAAATACATAGAAGAAATGTTTACACAGTGACAATCTTATGATGCTGAGGGATCAACAATGGCACACTGTCATTCTAATCTACTCATTAATGAAAATAACTTCGTGATGGGATTTCAAGGGTTTGACACTCAACCCAGCCTTTCCCGAATACCCACACACCCCCACATGCATGTAGGAACAAAGATATGAAAATATAGGAAATAACATACATTAGAAACAAATTTTGTCATAAAATTGAAACCAAAAACCTTTGATTGAAAATTTTGTAGTAGAAGTCTTTACAAAAAATGTCACGGTTTTGGCATCAAAATCCAACCATTTTACATTAAAAATCCAACAATATATAGAAAAATACCTCTCCTAAACTGTTACAATATTTTTGGAGTAAAAATCACAATAATGTACTAAAAATAAATAGAATCTTTCGATTAATTGCAGAAAATCTAGAATTGTTGCAAAGTTCCCTGCCTTAAAATATGGAACAAATTTCCAAGTGCAACATGCTCTTCCTGATGTATTCTTTGAATGCTATGAAGTTGCCTAAAGATTCTCATTGAACCATTCACTCTACTGATATTTCTCCTTCGAAGCCTTAATTGTGAAATAGTCTTCTATAAACTTTCCAACTTCCCATTAATCTTCTAAATCCTAAAATTTATAAGAAATACAACTATAGATTTGTTTGTAATTTACGGGAAACATTTTATCAATAAAATTAAAATCAAATAATCTCAAATATTTTACAAGAAGATTGGAGCTGTTGGATTCTCGATTATGAAATTAGTTCATCTGTGCATCAATCCCTCTTTGCTAATATTGTGCTTGGAAATGTCGGATCGAATAATCTCAGTCTTTTGGTTAATGATTCTTGTCACTTATGGATTCGAAACTAATCTTCTACTTAACTTAGTTATGACCTGACATTTGGGATTTTCTTATTTGGATACCTAAAATTTGCTTAACTTTTACAAGGTGTCTTTCCATTTGTGTATTCATCTACTTATTCTATTCTCACTGATTTCTCCTTGTTCAGATACTCTGTTTCCAATGTACAAAGTACAAACATTTCAACTCATTATCATTGGTATCTTCCTCTTTTGCCTTGACATGTACATTAGCTTGCATAATTTTTTTATGCATCTCTCCTATTCCTTCAATTTTTCTTTGACCCAAAAACCAACTTAGATTTTTCAGCTATATTTCTCTTGCAACTCATTAGACTAAATGGTTTCACAAATAACCCCTTATTAATAGGAAGCATCTCATTTGATGAGCTAGATAGTACAAACTAATTGACCATGGGCTCTACAAAGCTCCTGACAACTCTCCCATTGTTGCATTAGTTGTTACTGTAAAATATTCCTCCATGAATCTTCATCAGGTAATGTCGGTAATTTTCATCCACTGCAATCGAAATAACGTTCAAACCAAAATACAGGTAAAGTATGAAATTCAAAAGGAACCTGATACATTTTAGCAATTTTGATCATTTTTTGGTCCTTAACCCATCCATCATTAGAAATATTGCAGGAAACCTTTTCAACAAAATAATGCATGGAAATAATTGACAGAACAATGTTTGTAGTAACAATACTTCCCTTAAATCTCATAACTGCATTAACAGTCAAAGATGTGAAATGCTCTTTGCATTGTGATTTTTTTTTGGAACTGAGTAAGGTCACTATGTAAAAACCCAAAATTATAATGAGCTTCAACATATATAAAATTTGTAATTATAATCTTTTGATCATACTGCAACATCCTTTTAACCAATGAACAACTAATTCTTCAGGTTTTCTACCTCATTTTGCATGGCTTATTTCCGTATTTCTTTACCAATCACTGCACGAAACTCCCTTACTAACATTGTATATGGTTGTGGGTCTACGATTGGTCTCAATATATAATGTGTGGTTTCTACACTTGTGACCCAATCGTGAATTGTATCTAGAGTGGCATCCTTCAGTGTAGATGAATCATAATATATTGGTCACATCTCAACACCAGGAAGATGCATTCCAAAAAAATTTAAGGCTTTCCTCTCCCTATCTTGTGCACCCAGGTACAATATACTGCAAACTAAAACATGCATAGACAATAGCTATTGCATCACTATGTTTCCCAACATGCAGATAACTCTAATAGCTTATAATGATTTTCTGTGTGTTTGAATGACAGATGACCTAGATAATGCCCTGCATCCCGCCACAATTGGAATTGTCTGCAAGCTAAATCTGGGCCAAATCTAGCATTGAAACTATTCAATGAGATGTTGACTGCAAAAACCATAAGAGGAATTGCGGAGGGGGTCACTACTGGTAAGTGATTTTTGAACTAGGGGTGTGCACAATTCTTGGGGAACTAGCATGTCAACAAAATGGTTTTAATGAAACCATTCATTGGCAGACACTCCCAATAACTGTTGAATAGCATTTGGGTGTCTATAATTCATATTAACTATTGATCTTAATCCAATGTCATACTACGTGGGAAAATCTACTTACTTCTTCCTCTTGAAGAAATTTCCCCAATCAAATTTTTTATATATGGGGGGATTTTTATCATTGATGAAATCAGGTATAGTAACTGCCAATGCATTGTGGACTTCCTGTAGATGAATAACTTAGCATACAACCTTCTTGCATGATTTGTTTTCAATGTTTGGAAAATGAAGTGAAAATCCAAATAATGATAAAAGCATTCGCAATTGCAACTGGTAAAACAAGAAACAATCTGGATTTTTCTGATGGATAATTGATGGACTCCACATTCTCCACAAGATCAAGAAACTCAAATATTAGAAAAAATGTTTCTCCCAGAAGAAGCACCTTAGAACATTTTGGTTCAGTCTTATCATATGAATCTCTACCAGTGATAAATAAAGCCTTCATGAAATCCACATACTTTCTAACTGTAGAAGAAATGCTATCTGACTTTGGTATAAGATACATATATAGATTATGGCGAACTGCCACAAAAGTAAAGGGCTAATTGTTTCCAGTGACTAGTCTCATATCTGAAAAGACCAAATACTATTAAGAAATTATAATGTAATCCAATGCAACAAGGTCAAAGCTAATGTCGAGTAAGTACACTGCCATCAAAATCTCAACCACATTTTCAATTGTCTTCATAGGTAACCATTATTGAACCACAAAAATATATTTTTTCAAGCAGATTGCCACTATTATCTGATGCTGGCATTCCTTCTAGACGATGGGAACTCTTTCATAATTTTCTAGGTAATAAAAAATTCTTTCTTGTCGTTACATGATTGAATTAGGAGTAGTAAATACCATCCTAGATCCATCTTAAATCTAGATCTATCAAGCGCAGAGAGGGATCAAATCTCTTGAGGTGCAAACAACGTTTTTGAGTGAAAAATTTGAGGAAAGTTTTGCACCTTGAGAGATTTGATCCCTCTCGGTGCTTGATAGATCTAGTGTTAAGATGGATCTAGGCTCATTTCAGTAGTGTGAAACCAAAGAGAATCTAACGAACATATGATTAATTTTATCAATAATATGTAAAATCATCTAATATTAATATAATCATTTTAAATATGCTAAATATGTCTCAAATCAATCTGGTCATTTTAATTTTAAATTTGCTTATTTACCTTAGTTTGTTGAGATGATAAATATTGGTAATAAATTTAATGGCGAAAAATTATGAAATAAAAATTTTGAATGTAAAGAATGATAAAAAGTGTGAATAATAAGAATATAGTTAATTACTAATAGCCTTCATTGTGATTAATCTCAAACTATTTCTTCTACTATTCTTATTTTCACCTTTGTTACTTTTGTCATCTTTTCATATAGATTATATGAAAATGACAGGTTAAATCGTAAATCATTTAAATTTTTAGCTTGAGATAGTGTAGTAAACATCATAGGTTTTCTCTATTTCTCTCCAATATTAATAGATTCAATTAGTTTAACAAAAAAATCGATGTACATTGTCAATAATTTTTTGTGCTTACACTTAAATAAATTCACAATGTTAATCCAATCACTTTAAAATTAATGTACCATCATACATCCAATCACATCAAACTAGAAATCAACCTCTACACTGAAATGAATGCATCTAGTGCAAGTAAGAAAATAGGATTATAAACCAACATCTACACTAAACTCAATGAATCTACTGCAAGAAATCAAATAGGATTAGAAATCACCATCTACACTGAAGTCAATGCATTTAGTGTAAGCAATCAAATAGGATTAGAAACCATCTACATTTAAATAAATGCATCTAGTGCAAGAAAACAAATATTATTAGAAATCAACTTCTACATTGAAATCAATGCATCTAGTGCAAGCAATCAAATAGGATTAGAAATCACCATCTACACTGAAGTCAATGCATTTAGTGCAAGCAATCAAATAGGATTTGAAATCATTTACATTGAAATCAATGCATCTAGTGCAGGTAATAAAAAATAATTAGAAATCAACATCTACACTAAAATCAATGCATCTAGTGCATGCAATAAAATAGGATTATAAATCACAATCTACATTGGAATCAAAGCATCTACTGCAAGAAATATTCTTCTCTCTCTCCCTCCTCCATCAATATCTATATCTCCCTCCATCTCTCCTTCTTTGTCTCTCTATCTCAACCCCCCCAACACACATGCTCACTCACTCCATATCTATCAATCTCTTTGTCCCTCCCTCCCTCTCTCCATCTCTCTCTTCTTCCCTCTCTTCACTTTCCATCTATATCTCTATCTCCCTTTGTCTCTCTATATCACCCCCAAAAAATACACTCTCTTTCTCCAATCTATCTATCTATCCCTCCTTCCTCCTCTTCCTCTCTCTCTATCTCTCTCTTCCCTTTCTCTCTCTCTCCCCCGCTCCTATCTCTCTTCCCTCTTGCTATCCTTTCACCCTCTCTCTCCATCTTCCTTATCACTCTCTATCTTTCTCTCCACCTTATCACTCCCTCTCTCTCTCTCTACCTTTTATTCTCTATTTCTTTCTTCTTACCCCCCTCTCTCTCCACCTCCAACTCCATCTCTTTCCCTCCCTCTCTCCACTCTCTCTCTCTCTCTCTCTCTCTCTCCAACTTTGTTACTATATCCCTCCCTTTATATTCTCTCCTTCTCTCCTTCTTTGTCTCTTTATCTTACCCCAAACATACACACTCTCTCTGCATCTCTACCTTGTCACTCCCTCTTTCTTTCAACTTCTCACTCTTTATGTATTTATTCTTCCCTCCCACTCTCCCCCTCCAACTCCATCTCCCTATCCCTCCCTCTCTCCTCCTCTCTCCTTCTCTCTCTCAAGTCTGATATCTCGTACTTCCTCTATCTCCCTTTCCCTCCTACCTCCCCTTCCCCTGCTCTCCCCTCCCCCTTCTCCCTGTCTCTCTCTCTCTTTGCCCTCTAATCTTCTCTCTTCCCCCATCACTCTCCTCCTCTATCTCAAGTCTCTTATTCTTCGTCTCTCTCCCTTTCTCTCGTACTTCCCTCTCTCTTCCCCCATCTCTCTCTCTCTCTCTCACACACACACACACTCTCTCTCTCTCTCTCCAACTATGTTACTATATCCTTCCGTCCCTCCTTCTCTTTCCTATTCTCCCCCTTCTCTCTATCTCTCCTTCCTTTTCTCATTATCTCACCCCTAAATATACACACTCTCTCTCCATCTCTCCCTTGTCAATCCCTCTCTCCCTCGACTTTTCACTCTCTATGTCTTTCTTCTTCCTTCCCTCTCTCCTCCTCCAACTCCATCTCTTTATCGCTCCCTCTCTCCTCCTCTCTTGTAAGTCCTCTCTCTCATCCTTCCTCTCTCTCCCTTTCTCTCCTACCTTCCTCTCTCTTCCACCATCTCTTTCTCTCTCTCTCTCTCTCTCTCTCCCTCTCCCTCTCTCCTTGCCAATCCTCTCACTATCTTCCTCCCTCTCTCCTTCTCTCTCTCCCCCCTCCATCTCTGTCTCCCTCTACCACTCTTATCATTCTCTATCTCTCTCTCTTTTCCCTCTAATCTTCTCTCTTCCCCCTTCACTCTCCTCCTATATCTCAAGTCTCGCCTCTTGTTCTTCATCTCTCTCCCTTTCTCTCCTACTTGCCTCTCTCTTCCCCCATCACTCTCTCTCTCTCCCCAACTATGTTACTATATCCCTCCCTCTCTCCTTCTCTCCCACCTTCTCTCTATTTCTCTTTCCTTGTCTCTTTATCTCACCCATAAATATACACACTCTCTCTCCATCTCTCCCTTGTCACTCCCTCTCTCTCTCTCAATTTTTCACTCTCTATGTCTTTCTTCTTCCTTCCCTCTCTCCTCCTCCTACTCCATCTCTCTATCGCTCCATCTCTTGTCCTCTCTTGCAAGTCCTCTCCCTCTCATCCTTCCTCTCTCTCCCTTCTCTCCTACCTTCCTCTCTCTTCCACCATCTCTCTCTCTCTCCCTCTCTCCCCATCAATCCTCTCACTATCTCCCTCTCTCCCTGCCAATCCTCTCACAATCTCCCTCCTCTCTCCTTCTTTCTCCCCCCTACATCTGTGTCTCCCTCTCCCTCTCTTACCATTCTCTACCTCTGTCACTCCTCTCCCTCTCTCTCTCTCTTCAGTCGTCCTCTCCCCTCTCCTTAGTTTATCTCCACCTCTATCACTTTATGTCTTTGTTCTTCCCTGCCATATATATCTAGAGTTTATATATATATATATATATATATCTTAAAAATTTAATATTGTATTATTCCAGAGTTATTAAATTTAACGATATTAATATTATCATAATAATAATAATATAATATAATAATTTTAATATTAATACTAGGGGTTAAAAAATGTTTTTTTTGCATTTTTATCAATAATAATTTGGCCCATGATATTTGGTCCATAGCCTTCACCTAAATAAAGCCTCTTTTTTTAGTGTTAGTGAGTAAAAAGAGGTTTATGGAGTAAATATAAAATTAGGTTTTATTTATTTACCATACCTCTGGTTTATTTATATTTTTATTTATTTATCATATCTCTTTTATTTACAATGGTATTTGGCCCATAGGCTTTGTATATAATTAGATGTTGATTTCTAATCCTATTTGATATATTTTTATTTATTTACCATGCCTCTTTATACCTCTTTTATCTTTATTTGTTTATTTACCATACCTCTTTTATAAGTATGGTATTTGGCTTATAAGATTCACTTAAATAAAACCTCTTTTTTGAGTTTTCTTTAAATATAAAGAGGTTTATAGAGTAAATATGAAAATATTTTTATTTATTTACCATACCTCTAGTTTATTTATATTTTTATTTATTATCATACCTCTAGATTAAATATTAAAAAAAAAAAAAAATATTTAATCATGCGCTAGTTTAATATATTTATTTATTTATTTATTTACCATATTTTTTTTTAGTGTTCTGAAATCTTTTTTAAATTTAAATTTATATTGTGTTTAATATATGATAATATTAGATTGATTTTAAAATAAGCCCAACATTAAATTAAAAATGTTAAATGTTAAATATTAAATTGGTGTTTATATTTTTACTTGAGATCTACCACAATACTAAATTATAGAGAATCTTTAAATACAATAGGTTGAAAACAACCCGCCAAATTCACATCCTTGTACCTAATTCAACATTGTACAAAAATCTTGCTGGTTTTGCAAATTCTGAGAAATATTTCTTTGAACTTTAGTGCATCGCTCAGCTCGATAATATCAAAACTCCAAACTCTATGAGGGTAGAAGATTTGTCTTGATTACCCTTGCATGAATAATTAATATTCTCCTTTCTTTGAACTATAGTGCATCGCTCCGCTCGATAATATCAAACTCCAAACTCTATGAGGGTAGAAGATTTGTCTTGATTACGCTTTCATGAATAATTAATATTCTCCTTTCATACTTTATGGTAATGTGATTGGAACCTGTAGCTCATAAAGTTCCATTGAACTTTTACTTTCTTCGGTTTCACATGCACCTTTCTTGCACACCTCCCTCCTCCATAAGTATCTTATTGCAATTTCAATGTTGGTGATAGCAATTAAATAGTCTTTGGAGTTAAGCTTATGAGGTAAGTTGTCTCTTAAATGCACCTTTCCTTTGGCACTTGGATGTTTGCATGGCGTTTGAAATGATGAATACAAATCTACAACTGGCATGATAACTCACTTATGGTATTACTTGAGCTCTTAGTGCTTCTCTTTAACAAATGGCATTTCTCTTTACATATGGCATCGAAGCTTTGAAACCATAGAAACTTGGATGTTTTCCACGTGGATTTTGTTTCAACTTGACTTTGAACCCCAAGAATTCCACAATGAAAAATTCTTCGTGGCGTTCATTTTATTGTTACGATAGAGGAAATATCCCACATGATTGAAGTGAAAAATTCAATAATGTTTATAAATATGATAACTTGGTGAATGATTTCATAAAATAATGTGTTCGCTGTGAAGGGTTTCGATCCATTGGTGGACTTGGAGATTAAAACAAACTAGGGGATTGATTTTATAAAAATAATTGGTGGATTTGGAGATTGAAACAAACTTGGGGATTGATTTTATAAAAATAATTGGTGGATTTGGAGATTGAAACAAACTTGGGGATTGATTTCATAAAAATAATGGGTAGATTTGGAGATTGAAACAAACTTGGGGATTGATTTCATAAAAATAAAATGGTTAAATTCTTATGAAAATAAATTTATTTCAAAATTACAATTTTTTTTAAAAATAGCCCAATAGCTTGTATAAATTCCATTTCATCATAGATATTTGTATATACCCAATAATCTAGCTAGGAAATAGACTGTCGATTTCAAAAAATTATTCGTAGCTTTTTCACTGGATCCCCTAGGGTAAGAAAATGCTATAGCATAAGCTACAACTGGGGACTATTTCCCCTTGTGGGATGTAGAAAACTTGTAGACCAAGTTCCTTTCTGTTGGGTTAATGGAGTCATTATAAAAAACCATCAATCACTTGCCACCTATATCTTGCAATATATTGTAATTAAACTGATATCAACCTGCAACTTGCAAACTACAACTTACGAATTGCAACATGTAACTTGTTTTCAATATGAAATTTGACTACAAATATCCACCTATTGCAATAGATTCTAAACTGATATATTTGAGCAGAGAAAAAAATAAAATAAATAAAATAAATAAAATAAATAAAAAAGTAAAAAAATAAAAAATACAAAATACAAAATAATTTAACCCAATAATCTGGCTAGGAAAAATTATTCGTAGCCTTTTCATTAGATCCCCTAGGGCAAGAAAATGCTACAAAATCAACTCCCACTGGGGACTATTTCCCCTTCTGGGATGTAGAGAAGTTGTACACCAAGTTCCTTTCTATTGGGTTAATGGAATCATTATAAAAAACCATCAATCACTTGCCACCTATATCTTGCAATATGTTGTAATTAAACTGATATCAACCTACAACCTGCGAACTACAACTTACGAATTGCAACATGTAACTTGTTTTCAATATGAAATTTAATTGCAAATATCCACCTAGTGCAATAGATTCTAAACTAATATATTTGAGTAGAAAAAGAAATTAACAGTGTTTTATTCATTGGGTTGCGAAGTCATAAGTAAACCCCATTAATGAATTTTGCTTCTTTCAATATCCTGTAACTTGTGATCTAAAATAATCCACACTGCAAATTGAAATTGATTTATTATAAAAACCACACACTTCTGATTGAATTTTGGAAACTACTGTTGTTATAAACTGAATCAATCCATAAACTGCTGAAAGTAAAACCCATTCATAAACTGCACACCACAACTGACTGATCTACACACTCCTACTATAGTCAACTGAAAGTATACCTATTAAGTGTAGTATGACTTCTAGTGCAACCATATGAGGATTAGAATGATTGGAAGACCACCTTACAATATGAAACATAAATTTTGTGAGCAACTTATACTTACAACTAAAACTTGAACACTGCATCCCTTGTTGCTAATTGATATTTACGATCACCGCCAACAGGAAGAAATTTATACTGCTAAAAGCAATCATTATAATACCTTGAGTGAGCACATCAGTGAATGCAACTGACATCTTGAATAAGTGGAATCAATTACCCGTTGGAATTGGAGCCACCAGGTGAAAGAAATGCCACCAATATCAGTTGTCTAGTCTTTGTTCACCAGCAAAGAATAGATCTAGCCTTGATCGTTCTAAAGTGAAATATTTCTTCGTTACTGCACTCCCTAGAAATGGCGCCAAAAGTTGTAATGTTTCTCGGAGTAATTTCTTTGCTGCAAAATTGCATGGAGAAACCAACTCAATCGACTTTAGGTTCAAGCTAGCCCTCGAACTAGAGCGCCTCAAGTGTTACAAGCCTTTTTGTTGTTCACGGTCACTGGAAAGTAGTCTATGAAGCACGATGGCCAGATTTAGGGGTTATTGTATAGGGTGGTTTATTTGGGTTTCCAATCCTTGATTAACAAATAAGCCCTCTCTTACAGAGGTCTAATCAAAGTGCCAACATTTGTCTATTGCAGAATAACATAAATTGACAGGTTGATGATGGAAGAGGTGAACACTTAGGCTAGCTAATAAGATTAGAAAGCATGAAGAAACACTCTCAACATCTAAACAAAATACATACATGAAATGTCTAGATAACAACAATTTTACGATGTTGATGGATTAACAGTCATACACTGTCATTCTAATCTACTCATTAATGGAAATAAATTCACGGTGGGATTCTAGGGGGATTGATACTCAACCAAACCTTTCTCGAATACTTACACACTCCCACATGCATGCAAAAATAAAGATATGGAATTATAGGAAATGACATACATTAGAAACAAATCCTCTCATAAAACTGAAAACAAAAACCTTTGATTGAAAATTCTGTAGTAGAAGTCTTAACAAAAAATGTTAGGGTTTTGGCATCAAAAGCCAACCCTTTTACATTACAAATCCTACAATATATAGAAAAGTATCTCTCCTATACTATTATAATATTTTTGTAATAAAATCTCAAAAATGCACTAAAAATAAAAATAATTTCTATTAATTGCAGGAAATCTAGAACTATTGCAAAGTCCCCTACCTTAAAATCTTGAAAAAATTTCCAACTGCGACATACTCTGCTTGATGTATTCCTTGAATGTTATGAATTTGCCTAAATATGCTCATTGAACCATTCACTCTATTGATCTTTCTCCTTCAAATCCTTAATTTTCATATAGTTGTCTTCTATAAATATGCCAAATGCCCCTTAATCATCTAAATCCTAAAATCTATAAGAAATACAATTATAATTTTACTTCTAATTTATGGGAAACAAATTCTATCAATAACATTAAAATAAAACAATCTCATATATTTTGCAAGAAGATTGGAGTTGTTGGAGCCTCCATTATGAAATTAGTTCAGTTGTGCATTGACTCCTCTTTGTTGATATTGTTACTGAAAATGTTGGATCTAGTTTCCACCTATATGGAATAATCTTAGTCTTTTGATTAATGATTATTGTCACTTATGGATTCGAAACTAATCTTCTTCTTGACTTAGCTATTCCATTAAATATAGGATTTGCTTATTTGGATACCCAAAATTTGTTCAACTGTTACAAGGTGTCTGTCCATTTGTGTATTCACCTACTTATTGTATGGTAACTAATTTCTCCTTGTTCAAATACTCTATTTCCAATGTACAAAGACCACGCATTTCAATTCATTATCATTGGTCTCTTCCTCTTTTGTCTTGACATGTACATTATCTTGAGTAACAATTTTCTGTAGTTGTCCTGTTCCTTCAATTTTTTTTTGACCCAAAAATCAGTTTACATTTTTCAACTATATTTCACGTGCAACTGGTTAGACTAAATGTTTTCACAACTAGACCCTTATTAACAAAAAGCCTCTCATTTGATAAGGTAGATGATGAAACCACTTAAACATGGGCTCTACAAAGCTCTTAACAATTCTCCCATGGTTTCATTAGTTATTTCTATAAAATATGCCTCCATGAATCTTCATTAGGTAATGAAGGTAATTTCCCCCACTGCTATTGACATAACGTTCAAACCCAAATATAGGTAAAGCATGAAATTCAAAAGGAACTTGATACATTTTAGAAATTTTGATCATTTTTTGGTCAACTAATTGTAATCCTTAACCCATCCATCATTATAAATATAGCAGGAAATATTTTCAATAGAATAACATTTGGAAAGGATTGAGAGAACATTGTTTGTAGTAACAATACTTCCTTAAATCTCATAACTGCATTAACAACGAAAGATGCAAAATGTTCTTTTCCTTGTGATTTTTTTTTGGAACTGAGTAAGGTCATGATCTTCCATATACCTATGTAAAAACCTAAAATTATAATGAACTTTAACATATACATAATTTGTAGTTAGAATTTTTTGATCATACTACAACATCCTTTTAACCCACAAGAAACTAATTCTTTAGGTTTTCTGCCCCATTTTCCATGGCTTATTTCCATATTTCTTTATCAGTCACTGCATGAAACTCCCTTAATCACATTGGATATGGATGTGGTTCTGCAACTGGTCTCAATATATAATGTGTGTTTCATACACTCGTGACCCAATCATGAATTGCCTATAGAGTGGCATTCTTCAATGTAGCTGAATTAGAATATACTACTCACATCTCAACTCTAGGAAGACGCATTCCAAAAACATTTAAGGCTTGCCTCTCCATATATTTTGCACCCATGTACAATAGAATGCAAACTAAACCATGCACAAACAATAACTATTATATCACTATGTTTCCCTGTTGAAGAATTTAGGGCAAGATGACGTTAATGATTCTTCTAACTATGATAATTGCTTGTGATGTCTTTTTACTTATTAGGATTCTCTTCTTCTTCTTATTATTATTATAGTGTGTTCTTCAATCATCGAACAACTACCAAAACAAGAATATAAAAAAGATACAAGTACACGAGATGTAGGCTCCAAGCCAAGGTAAAAGCTCTCCTTTTGAGAGGAAAACCATTCAATCTCTTCTTATAGATTTTTTATTGATGAATACCAAGGGCCTTGACTAATATTGAAGCCCTTCCAAGACCAATATCAACTTCTCAAGAATGTGCTTGCTTCACTTCTTTCCAAACCAAGCAAAATCTCTTCCAACAACACTACTTCAACCTCCAGCCACAAATTTTCAGCCCTAACTACAAATCTGCAACTTCAGCCCCCTTGCAACAACAATTACTTCGCACGTGTGGACTAGAACTGCTTCTTCTTTTCCTCCAACTACCTTGCTTGAAATAATTTTTCTTTTGGATCTAGAAGGGGACTTTCTTGGCCCTTCTTTTAGCGCTTTTTCACTGGATCGAACCTCCACAACAAAACCCTAGCCTAGCAGTAGAAACCCTAGTGAAAAGCTGCATAATTTCAACCCTCTTCTTCGCATGTGTGGAGAGAAAGAGAGAGAGAGGAACCCAAAAATACTTCTGCTCTTTCTTCGATGCCCTTTTCTGCTTCTTCCTTTGCATAAGAGAGAGAGAGGAATGAAATTGTGTCCAAATGAGGTCAAACTACCTCCTATATATATGTCTTCTAGGGGTACGAATTCCAACTTCTATGGTGACTTGATAGGCTGGCAGGCCGACTTGGTCTTGGAAGGCTCAGTAAATACAAAAGTAATTCTTTTTATAATTTACAAGATGACCGATGGGATATTCATATTATGACACTGTCGCTATTTTACTTCTTGACCTAGGGCAATCCTAGAAGCACTTTCAATTAGTTCTTGACCTATAAAACAAATTTCTTGGGCAGGAAACCCAAGCTCAATAATAATAATAATTTTATTTAGTTTAAAGAATACAGGAATCAAAAGTACATTTCATATTTATGAAGACCAGACCTAGTTACACATTCTTCAACGCTCCCTCTTAACTAGGGAGGTATTCATAAATGGTACATGGCTATTCTCAATGCGGAAGAGATCTTGTAAGAAGATTCAGACTAGTAATCCATCTCTATGGCATCATTATAACCAACATTTTCACATAGCAAGGCCTTGACTAACAAATCTATCTCTCAATAGATCACAGCACAATGTTAGCAAGACCAATGATTATAGACACTTTCATCATTGTCTCTCAATGTACATACCCACCAGGGTGTTCAACAAATAAATATGACCTTCTAGGACTCTTCTTATCTTGAATCCCCAGCCCTAAAAGAATATCGGTCCTCTTGCCTACTCTTATCTTGGATGCCCTACCACATCCTCAAAGAGTATCAGATGCCAAATGATTACTCAATCCTCCATTCTTTATTCCAAAATGAAGACAAGAATGATGTGTCTATCTCTCCCTCTCAACTAGGGAAGATATGTCAACCAATCCAAGCTTGTTTCTAAAATACACAAGCTTCATATTGGGAAGAAATTTTGTCAAAATATCAGCTATTTGATCATCAATGGGGATATACTCTAGTTTCAGTACACCATATTGTACCAACTTTCGAATGTAGTAGTAATTGTTGTTTATGTGCTTCAACTTTCCATGAAATACTAGGTCTTCAGATTGTCTTATACAATTGGTATTATCACAATGTATTATGGTAGGGTCCAACAGCCCTGCAAAAAAATCAAATAACATCTTCCTTATCTAGACCGCTTCGTTTCTCACTTCACAGGTTGTAATGTACTCAGCCTCAGTAATACTTAAACCCACTGTCTCTTGTTTTCTGCTCATCCAAGAGACCATGGAGGATCCCAAGTTAAAACAGCCTCCTATAATGTTTCTTCCATCCTTCTTGCTACCTTCCCAATCGGAATCAATAAATCCTTCTAGATGAACATATTTTCCTTTTCCATACTTCAAGTAGTAGTGGATGGCTCTCTATAGATATATTAGCATATGCTTGGCAGCTATTCAATGATCATGTCTTGGCTCCATTTGAAATTTACTGAGAACATTTACTGCAAAATATATGTCTGGTTGAGTATTCACCAGATACATCAGGGAGCCAATCAGGTGTCTGTACTTAGTAGGATCCACTGGATTGGATTCATAATTCCTTAACATTTTCAAGTTTGTGATCATCGTAGTTGTCATGGGTTTGCATTCCATCATACCAAACCTTTTCAATAGATCGATCACTTCCCTTGTCCCATGAAGATTTCATTTAGTTCCTGTGAAACTTCCAGTCCCAGATAATAATGCATAAATCTTAGATCCTTCATATCGAATTCCACTGCCAACATTTTCTTACTCTTGAATTCTTTATTCATTACCAGTTATTAGAAGATTATCTACATATAGAAGAATGATATCAGGTTCAACATTCTCTACTTTTAGTAGAGATTGGGATCTGTCTTGCTTTTCCTGAAACCCAACCTTTTCAAGTATGCATCCATTCTAGCATACCTTGCCCTAGGAGCTTGCCTGAGGCCATAAAGTTCCTTCTTCAATTTGTAAACATGACTTTCTCTATCCTTTACTTCGAATCCAAACGGTTATTCTATGTAGACTTCTTCATCTATGGTACCAATCAAGAATGTTGTTATGATATCCATTTGATGTACCTTCCATCCCAATGATGCTGCCAAAGATATTAGAGATCGGATCGTGGTATACCTTGTTGTGAGAGAAAAGGTCTCTTCATAGCCAATGCCTTCTTCCTTAGAGAATCCTCGAGCCATGAATCTAGCCTTGAATTTATCTATGCTTCCATCTACAACATGCTTGATCTTATACAACCACTTAGAGGGTACCACTGATTTTTTTTCTAGTCTTGGGAAAATTTCCCAGACTCCATTCTTCATAATAGTTTGGTATTCCTCATTCATTGCATTCTTCCATTCTTGGTGTTTGGCTACTTCTTCGAAAGTGGAAGGTTCATCTTCAATGAGCTTCTACATGTATGCTGCATATCCTGAGTATCTTTTTGGTTTCTTGCTCTCCCTGAATCTTCCTCTTGCAATGTGACCTTCTACTTCTTGAAGTGTAGAAGTTAACCAATTAAGTTTCTTTCTTCTTTCAGGGAGAGAGATTAGTTCACTGAGACCTTATTCATGATGAGAGACTTCTTCTTGCTTATTAACTTCTTCCTCAAACATAGGAAGATCCTCCTCATCAGAATTAGATGGGAGATCTTTAGATTTCTTGAAGGCAATGCTCTCATACAAAATTACATCTCTGCTTACTTATATTTGATGTCCTTCTTTTATTTAGATCCTGTAAGCCTTGGAAGAGTTTCCATATCCAACAAATATTCCTTTCTTGCTTGCAGGATCTAGCTTATTTCTTTTGTCCTTGGGAATGCGAATATATACAGGACACCCAAATACCTAGATATGATCAATATTTGGTTTCTTCCCAGTGAAGACCTCTTCTGGAGTTATATTACCAAGTGACTTGTGAGGACTTCTATTTTGAATGTATACTGTAGTCTTCGTTGCTTCTCCCCATAGGAATTTCGTTAGATCTTGATCATGGAGCATAGCTTTGACACTTTCTTCTATAGCTATATTCTTTCATTCAGCTACTCCATTTTGCTCGGGATCGTATGGAACTATAAGCTCCCTCTTAATCCCACACTCCTTACAGAAAGAAATGAGTTATTTGGAAGTATACTCGTGTCCATTGTCCGACCTTAGAATATTTATCTTTCTTTCTATAAGATTTTCTACCTCTCCCTTGAATTCTTGAAATTTTATGAATACTTCGTCCTTGGATTTATGTAAATAAACCCAAGTTTTCCTTGAATGATCGTTAATGAAAGTAACATAATATAGATGACTTCCAAGTGATTTAGACATGGGACCACATACATTAGAGTGGATGAGATCTAAAATCTCTTGAGCTATAGGTGTACTATTAGAAAATGATTTCTTTGCATGCTTTCCCACAACACAACCTTTGCAAACTCCTTCATGGTCTTCTTTGAGATTTGGTATCCCATTTACAATGGAGTTTAGAGTTGGCAAGATCTTGTAATGAATGTGGCCCAATCTCCTATGCCAAAGTTCACATGGACTTATCTCAATGTGGAAAAGTGCTTGATTTAGAGGAGATGAGAATTTGTAGAGCCTTCCTTCTCGAACTCCAATTGTTCTAGCTTTCTCAATGCTAGAATATTTAGCCCAAACCACTACTTTACCATCTATAAAATCAAATATATCTCCTTTTTCTTCTAATGATGAAATAAAAATTACATTTTTGCACAAACCTAGAACATATGGAATATTGTTCAGATGAGTGTTACCTCCTCCTTCTAGCTCAATTGAGGTAGATCCAATTCCTTTTATCGGATAGCTCTTGTTGTCAGCAAGCTCCACAGAGTACGAGGACTTCCATTTGGATAAGGTTTTGAGTTGCTTGTGATATCCAATTATGTGTATTGATGCTCCACTATCTATCACCCATATATTTTCATCTTGAAATGCTTCGGTGAGGGATGAGAACAATCCTTCATTCTTTCAAGATTTAAGATCTTTGGAAGAGAAGAGACTATTCCATACTACCTTGAAACTTTGCTTGATGAGACTTGCTAACGATGAACACTTCTTTTCAAGATTCTTCATAATAGTGTTGACCTTCTTTGGGCCTTGTTTGAACCATAGCTATGACACCATGTTGAAGAATCTAAGGCAAGATGACATTAATGATTCTTCTAACTATGATAAATGCTTGTGATGTCTTTTTACTTATTAGGATTATCTTCTTCTTCTTAGTATTATAGTGTGTTCTTCAATAATCAAACAACTACCAAAACAAGAAGATCAATAAGATACAAGTACACAAGACGTGGGTTCCAAGCCAGGGAAAACCCTCTCCTCTTGAGAGGAAAACCCTTCAATCTCTTCTTATAGATTCTTTGTTGACAAATACCAAGACCCTTAACCAACACTAAAGCCCTTCCAAGACCAAGATCAACTTCTCAAGAATGTTCTTGCTTCACTGCTTTCCAAACCCAACAAAATCTCTTACGGTGACACTACTTTGACCTCCAGCCACAAATTTTTGGCCCTAACTATAGATTTGCAACTTCAGCCCCTCGACAACAGCAACTACTTCACACATGTGGACTAGACCTGCTTCTTCTTTGCCTCCCACTGCCTTGCTTGACCTAGTTTGTCTTTTGGACCTAGAATGGGACTTTGTTGGCCCTTCTTTTAGCTCATTTTCACTAGATCGAACTTCCACAAAGAAACCCTAGCCCAACAGCAAAAACCCTAGTGAAAAGTTGTAGAATTTCAGCCCTCTTCTTCGCATGTGTGGAGAGAGAGAGAAAGAGGAACCCAAAAATACTTCTTCTCTTTCTTCTTCCTTTTTCACTGCACTTTTTTGCTTCTTTCTTCAGATAAGAGAGAGAGGAATAAAAATGTGTCCAAATGAGGTCGAACTGTCTCCTATATATAGGTCTTCAAGGGGTACGAATTCGAGCTTCTAGGCTGACTTGGTCTTGGAAGGCTCAGTAAAATACAACAATACTTTTTTTACAATTTACAAGATGCTTGATGGGGTCTTCATATTATGACAATATCCCTATTTGACTTCTTGACCTAGGAAAATCCTAGAAGCACTTTCAATTAGTGCATGACATATAAAAAAAATCTTGAGCATGAAACCCAAGCTCAATAATAAGAATAACCATTGTATTTCTTTTACAAAATACAATAATCAAAAGTAGATTTCATGAAAACCTAACCTAGTGAAACTTTCTTCAACATGTCCAACATTTTACTTATGCAAAGATAACTCTGATAACTTATAATGCTTTGCTCTTTGCTTAAATAACATATAACCTAGATAATTCCCTACATCTCACCACAATTGGAATCCCCTGCATGCTAAATCTGGGCCACATCTAGCGATGAAACTATTCAATGAGATGTTGATTGGCAAAACCACAAGAGGAATTGCGGAGAGGGTACTTTGTTATAATGCGAGTGGAACTCGTACCTCATAGCGTTCCATAGACCTTTTACTTGCTCCGCGTTCACATGCACTTTTTTTTGCAGGCCTCCCTCCTCCATAAGTATCTTATTGTAATTTCAATGTTGGTGAAGAAAATTGAATAGTCTTTTGAGCTAAGATTATGAGGTAAGTTGTCTCTTACGTGCACCTTTCCTTTGACACTTGGATATTTGCGTAACGTTTGAAATGGTGAATACAAATCTACGACTGGCGTGAGAACGCACTTGTGCTTCTCTTTAACAAATGGCATTTCTCCTCTACATATGGAATCGAAGCTTTGAAACCGTATAAACGCTGATGCATGGATGTTTGCCACATGGATGTTGTCTCGACTTTACTTTTAACCCTTAGAATTCCATAATGAAAAAATCTCATGGGACTCATTTTATTGTTACGCTATAGGAAATATACAACATGATTGGAGTGAAGAAATTTGATAGTGTTTATATCATGGTCAATTTCATCTTTAAGGGATGTGCAGTGCACCATGCCCCTTGTGGGCTCGTCCACTGGCTTACCATGTTGTATTGGTGTTGTGTGTGTTGTTCGACTGGCTTGGCGCTTGTGTTGGGCGCTAACTTGAGTTGGCTGAAAGGCTTCGATCCGTTGGTGAACTTGGAGATTGAAACAAACCTAGGGATTGGGTAAAAGATTGGACCCAATATTTTTACATAAGATTATTTTTAAATAAATAATTTTTTAAAAATAAAAGTTTAATGTTTTTATAAAAATATTTTTATTTAAAATTACAATCATTTTTAAAAATAGCCCATATAATTATAAAAATCAATTTCATCACAAAAGATTAATTTTTAAATAAATCATTTTTAAAATAAAAGTTCATATTTTTATAAAGTAATTTTATTTAAAAATTACAATCAATTTTTAAAAATAGCTCAATAACTGGTATAAAATCAATTTCATCATAGACATTTTCATATGCCCAAGAATATGGCCAAAAAAACAAAATGGTGATTTCAAAAAATTATCTGTAGCCTTTTCACTGGATACCCTAGGGAAAGAAAATGTTACAACAAATTAAAAGAGAAAAAACATGTCCAAATCTAGAAGGAGCAAGAGTCACTCTCTTTTTCCAATGTGCATGTTGGGAATACATTCTTTGTTAAACATATAACAACATTAAATTTTCGTGACATCCATCATCATATATAACGTTTAATGGTTCCTTGAATCCTAAATGATGATACCTACCTTTGAAAACATCACAAGTTTCTTCTTTCAATCCTCACATGAAGGTTATGATATTTTTTAAAGAGAGCATGTTTTTTAAAGTCATACAAAGTTTAGTGTACATTCATGCTTGCACAAAAAGGAGTGTATTATTACATATCATTATAATGCTCCATGAAAGGCTCATGTGATTAATCACTGTTAAATTCATCAATAATAAATGCAAAAGAAATAAATTAGCATGCACGTATTGATGATATGATAGAAATGTTTACAATGTTAATCTTCTTAAACTGTGGCAATCTAATGTCCATTAAATTCATCTAGTTGTTTCTCAACATGTAAATGTGGAATATATTGTGAAGTGTGGTTCAACAGTTAAAAAAGAAGAACTTTATTTTAAATTTTGTCAAGATTTGATGAAAATAATTGAAAACATAAAAGACATTAAATATCCATCTTTACACGTGCATGAAAAAGGTTCCTTGCAGAAACATATAGTTTTTAAAATCCTCTTACCTCTCCTTGTGCCCTACTTGCTTGTAGTGCTAAATTTTCCATGTACATTCTCCCAAAAAAACACTCAACTCATTTGTGCCCCTCTTCACCACAAATGATAACAATGTACATCCATTGCCGATAAGACCTTGAAGCATCTTGTTTTCTAAACCCACTAAAATCTCTATCTCTTGATTTATTTTTGTTTCCTTATCAACAATTTAATTGGTCTTCTCAAACTTTTCATCCCATATTTCTTCCACTATTTGTTTGGAATTGTGAAATTCTTTGTAGTTATGATAAGTTCTTCCTTTAAGAAAGTTCTTCTTATTATTGTTTTATGGTAATTTTAGTTACATGTTTTAAAACAATAAATCATATGGTGCTTCTAATGAAGAATTTTTTCTCCATCTAATTTGATCTTGTATAGTAGGCTTTCAAATATTAACATATTTAAAAACTAGTTGAATAGGTTTCCTTGTATCACGGAGTGTGAATTTATGTATTGTATGGTTTTTTAGTCACAATTTATATTATACTTGATTAAATTTGTGTAAGTTTATAGATATATATTTCGTTTTCTCTCATGAAATAAACTTGGCCATTCAATTTGGTAATCACTAGCTTGATTTTTCAAGAATCTCACATTCTCCCAAATTCAAAAGATTCACCATATCATTAAGTTAGTAATAATTCCCTTTGAAATATGTATTTAGACTTCCTATATAAGAATTTAAACTTAATTTCTATTAGTCTTTAGTTCAACAACCTTGAAAATTATTATGCAATATCTTCTTCATCAACTTTGCTAGATCTTCATCCTCTTCTCATTTTTGAGCCTCTCTCTTTGGATTCCTTAGTAAATTCTCCAAATATACTAATTTTATTACGAACACCTATCCTCTTTTAATCACTTAAATATATTTCATTCTCTTCTCATAATCCATTTTACTTGACATCAGATTTAAATAATTGAAATGTTTGTCAAATGAGATATATGAACAAAAATATAATACCATCTTTGTTATAGTAGGGATCACTTTTAATTTGGGATTTATATAGTCTTTTGAAGAAATGGAAATTATTGCTAAGAAGAACTAATTTTGAAAAAGGTCAAATGCTTCACTTGGTAAATGTGCCTTGTTGTGAAACCAAACAAAGCTTCAAACCTAGATTCACTAGTAAAATTTTGGGGTTATATCTAACAATAGATCACCTTTATTACACACCCTTCAAGCTTGTTCCCAGGTGGTTAATTTTTTCCATTTACTAAACATGTGTTAGAGGGAGAGTGAAGAGAGATTATTTCTTGTAGGACTAGTTGACTTGGGAAATAGGTATATTGACAATTTACTCTCCAATTTTTCCTTTTTATTCTTAACATCTATTTTTTTTTAAATCATTTTTCTCTTTCCTTCTCTTCTCACAATTCCTTTTAGTTGACATTGTATTTTAATTCAAATGTTTGGTGAATGAGATATATGAACAAAAATATAACACCATCCTTGTTGTAGAGATCACTTTTAGTTAGGATGTATATAGACTCTTGAAGAAATGAAAAAATGTTGCTAAGAAGAACTAATTTTGAAAAAGGTCAAATGCTTCACTTGGTAAATGGAGAGGTAGAGTTAGATATATTAAAAAATATAAAAATATAAAATACATAATTAATAACTTTTATTTTTATTTTTTATTTTTACTTTATTAAATAAAACAATTCAGATGTTTTTTAATAGTAAGGTATATTTTCTTGAAATAATGATTAAATAAAATAAATTTTTAAAAATATTAAAAATATTAACAATCCAGATTAGAAAATTATAAAATATAATTAAAAAAATATTAAAAAACCAATATAGTATTTATAACCTTTTATAGAAATATAAAAAACACACTATAATATAGATAAAAATTTCAATCATTAATTTTATATAATAATTTTTTTTTTTTTTCCAACATAGTCATGATTTAACATAAAAGATAGATTTAATTTTTATCATTACTTTTTTTCCCCGAGAAAAATTCGTAACCCTTTATTAGAAAGAGAAGTAAAAGATTAAAAATTCACAAAATAGTGTGACCAATTGTTGTGGAAGCCAACCTATCGCCAAAAACATTTATGATAATATATGTTGTTTTAAAAGACTGTATCGGTACAGTCTTACTGATTTTACATAAATAGAAAAAATAGAATAAGTCCTGGAAAGGTGAACTTTTATGACAAGAGTAACTGATGATAAACAAAAACAAATGGCGATCTGAAAGAGGATAGTCAATATTTTCCGCAAAAACTATTAGTTGGAGAGGGAAGATGGATGATGATATTGGCCCTCCTATGCTTCTATTGTTTCTGTGATCCTCCAATACCCAAAATATTGTTGAAGGCCCTCCTTAGACAAAGAATCAACTGAAGAATTCCTCTCCATGTATATGTGATAAACAATAATATGATTAAAATCCTTTTTTTAAGTGAAAATATCTTCGAGAATAAGAGATAGTGTGTGATTTTAACATCTTTGTGTATTATTGAACCAGTTAATAACATTCATTGAGTCTAAAAAAACTTTAAGTTTCCTGCAATTTAATTCCAAAGCCTAACATAATAGAAGTTTTAAAGAAATGAGTTCCGCAAAGTTATTTGTCCCTCTGCCAAAGCCAATTTTTTATTTTAAAAAGTGTTGCTAATTTAAGTGAAGAACCAACCCTCCCCCATATTTTTTTTTTTGCGTCTGATGCACTTTCAAAATAGGCCCAAGGAACTTGATAATTTATTTCTTCCTCCATAATATGACACGAAACATGGGACCGATCTTCTATAGGGAGAAGGGCATAAATTGTTGCTACTTTTGAAACAACGTTATTTGAATTTATTGTGGTAAATCCAAATACCCCAACTTATCATGGGAGGGATGTTCCAAAGAATTTCATCTTGTGATAAGTCCCACTAGGAACATCAAGCCTCCAACAGATTTCGCCCTCACCACTCCAAATTATAACCTATCATCTTTTTACACTTTTTCCAAACAAAATGGAGAAAGGACAAAGTAGAAATAATTGATACACTGATTCTTTTGCATTCGTACATAATATGCACCAACCTATACCCTCTTTTTATATTTCTGGAGGTTGTCCTATGTTGGGACATTCTTCCTTAGGATACACTATGTGAACATTCTAGATTTTTTTGGGCAAGATAGTTTCCAAAGGGGTTTCCACCGCCATTCCACATTTATGCTTAGTGTCTTCTGAATCTAGAAACTATATCTTTCTTTAGGAGAGTAGATTTTTGAAGGGTTATGAACCCACCATAATGTGTCTTTCCTTTCCTGTAATTTGACATTGAATTTGTTTAATTTTTTCATGTAATTGGACCATCTTTCATTAAAATCAGGGGGGCGATTAAGCTAATGAGCCAACTTCCACCCTTGAGACCGGAAGGTAGTTCGACCGCCATCTTCAATTTGGTGCAAATGAACAATTCTTTGTTCATTTAAATAGTTTACCAATGCATCTCATAATTTGAAAGCTTCCAAGTAGCCAGCCCTAAGATATATTCCTATCTGCATCCTTTCACCATTTTCAATTCTCCAAGATAGCCAGTAACCAATAAAATGGAAAGAAGTGTTGAATACTTTTCATATAATAGAGAAGGGTTGGATTATTTTGTCCTCCTTCCTGATCCAATCATCCAAGGAGAGTGGGTAAATATAATTTCTAGTTGACACTGTTGTCCATGGGCTATATGTATCCAAATCCTCCAGCTTACTTTGGATGGAAGTGTTTTTTCGTATAAGGAGAGATCCTTTAGTCCTGCCCCATGCCTTTGGAAGGGACATTTTCTCCCATGCTACCCAAGGAAGTGCATCCTCCTCCCTTGAACTAGCCCATACAAATCTAATGCATAATTTTTTAATCAAGGACAAGATGCCCTTGGGAACCCGGGACAAGGCCATCTAGTAAACCAATATTTCTTCCAGAACTGATTGAATAAGCACCAGTCTGCCTACTCTTGAGATCCATTTGAAACTCCAATGGTGGAGCCTCTTTTTCACCTTCACCACTAGCCACATCCAATCATATTTCTTGTATGTATTTGGTTTTAACATGAACCCTAGAGACTTCAAACAATAGTTTTGAGGAATAATTCTATAAGGAAGGAAAAATATTACCCTGTTGATTTTTGGGCATGATAGGGATGCAACGAAGATTGGTGACTTTTGGATATTAATGATCATATTTGTAGATTTTTGAAATATATTGAGGGATTGCTTGATTTCTACAAGATCCTAACAATTTCCATTGCAGAAGATAAGGACATCGTCCACAAAAATGATATGGGTAATATGTAGGTTAATTCTACCTCAGTTCCTTTTAGATCACCGCTCCTTTTTACATCATGAAGTAATCTGTTGAGCCCCTCATCTACAAGGATAAAAAGGAGCAGTGATAACGGAAAACCCTGCCTCAACCCCCTTTGACTATGGAAAAAAGGGGAGTACATGCCATTAATCAATACTACAAAAGAAATATTTTTATGCATCCCATGACCCAATTTATGAAGGGAATTCTGAACCCCAATTGTGTGAGCATCATTCCGATGAAGATCCAATTAAGTCAATCATATGCTTTGGATAGATCGATTTTTTCCACAACACCTTTTATACTCCATGTTTTTGTAATATTTAAGACTTCTTTTTCCACCCCTATAGCTTCATGTATTTTCCTTCCCTCCAATGAGCCAAATTGTTCTATGGACATATCATGAGACACAATGGGTCTAAGATGTATTGTTATGATTTTTGCAATTACCTTATAGATGCCATTATATAAGGAGATAGGAATGTATTCCTCAAATGATTTGGGTTCATCAACCTTGGGAATGAGAGCAATGAAACTCGAATTAAATGGATCATGAATTTTTCCTTCCTGTCTAGATCCTTTTGTAACTTTGAGTAGGTCATCCCCAAAAAGGTCAAAAATCCCCAAACAGAACTTTACCGACCACCCATTTGGCCCTGGGATTTTTTATTTTTGCATTCCTTCGAGAGATGCCTCTAATACGTCCTTTTATATAAGGGGCATAAGCATATGATCATCATCACCCTCCATAAACCGTGAGAAGGATTGAGCTCTCTGTAGAACTTCACCTATTGTGGCTTCTATCGGGGCCATGAACAGATTTTCGAAAAAGAATTTCCCAAGTGCCAATTCCCCAAAGATTGTGTTTTCCTCCCATCAGGGTATGTCATTTCCCATATCATATTTACTATTTACCTACCTTTCTCATAGTTGTGGATTAATTTTGTATTTTCATCGCCATTGTTCAACCATATTTCCCTACTCTTTTGTCTCCATTGTTCTTCCTTTTCCATTAAAATATTATTTTTTGTCATCTCAAGCTACATGATCTTGGTCTTTAATTCCATTGAAATGTAGCCATCCCCTTCTGGTGATTCCATCTTCTCTAGTTCATCTTCAATTCATTTTAACTCTGCCTCCTCCCTATATTTTTTCTGTTTAGCCCATTTGACTGAGGCTCGTTTGAATTCCTTTAGATTTTGAGTGAACTACTGGGTAGGCCTAAAGTTCTGGGTCTCAGAGTATGACACCCCTGTGTATTTAACCAATTGAATATACATGTCATCATTCACCCATGAGGGGTTTAATTTTAAAGGGATTCAATGTATTTGGTTGCTACCAATTATTTCTAACAAGATAGGTTGATGATCTGAGTGACCTCCAATAATTACCCATTGCCTAAAGAGAGGTAGTTAGTTTACTAGGGCCTCCAACATAAGAAATATGTCCAGTATTTTTGCAATTATGTCATGTCTTGTACGAAAATTCCTCCAAGTGGGTTTGAGCTTAATGAGATTAACCTCTATGAGACCAATGTTTAATATAATCCCATTAAAATAATTGATCATGGGATCAGGAGGAGCTTTTGGCCCCTAGGCTTCTACTAATCCTAATGATAAATTTAACTGGAAGAAAGAGACTATGAGGTTTTTCTTATGCGTGAATGACTTAGTCATAAAAAATTTCCAAAACCCACTTCTATCATGACAAGATCCATATATATTTACAATGGTTAGGTTCAGGTTAAGCCCAATTGCAAAAATATTGGTTTCGATTAGGTTTTCATAACCAAAATTGTTCAAGATTTTTGTGGACTTTAGATTTATCACCATAGCCAAACCTCCAACATGACCTCTCACATCCAAAGTGAGAAAATCACACCCGGGGCATATCCTGGACAAATCAACTTCAATATATTCCCTATCCCCTAGATTTTCTTGAAGGAAAATGATGTCATGCATTGTAGTCGCAAGGAGCCTATTTATACTAGTTTCTTTTGGGGACTAGCTAAACCTCAATAGCTAAAAGAGAGGAAGACCATGGGGAAACCAGCTCGAGGGATTGCAATGCTCTAAGATGCCAATTAGGGATTTTTGTTTGCCCTCATAAATGTTGATTCAAGCTTTTAGTTGTGATTTTGATAAAATAGTTTTCCTTCCCCTAAGTTTCCTTTTTCTTGTCAGGGAGGGGATGGGTCCCAAACCGCCTATGTTATATATAGAAGAATATTTTAGAGCTCTTGGCCTTATATTATAGGGAGTGTTAGTAAGGAGGCTTGGGATTGAAGCAAAGGAAATGAGGGGAGGAGAAACTAATTGTGATGTCATAATGACAGGGCTATCCCTAGGTTATGGGAGAACAATCATAATAGAGGAAGAGCCTATGGTTAACAAGACTGGCCTAGAAGGACCAGCCTCTAAAGCATATTTAGAGAAGACATTTGACATAGAAAAGGAATAAGAAGGAAGGGGATCAAAAACACCTGAAGGGGAGGGAATTGAAGTAGTCTGAAGAGTTGACTTGTCCACCTCTCTTGGCTGAATAGAAATGACGACCAAGTCCTGGACATTGCCTTGACCACCATCCACCTCCTGACAGGATATGGATTTATGAACAGATCTCTAAGAAACAATTAGATCTAGGGACTCATATTTATTTTTTGATTGTGAGCTTGGATGACTGTGTCCCTTGGATGCTAATGGATAATCATAGACCAAATGCCCCAGAGAGTGGCATCTTTGACATCTAAAAGGGAGATCCTCGTAGTCTATTTGTTGAATATGCTTGCATCCCCTGAAGTGAAATATTGTATCTGATAGTAGCCCTTCTTGAAGGTCCAAATACCAGGATTTGAGCAATGGTCCTCAGTCTGGTGGACAGGAAAGACATGTCAGCTTCTAGATAAACATCTAACTTGTTCTCGATGACCTGAAAAACATCTATAGTCCATATGAGTGGGAGCAGGCTTGGGAGTCTTACCCATACTAGAACCCCCTCCATCCTCTCCCTCTTTGCATCGATCAAGGGGTTCCAGAATTTTAGAAGGACCAGAGACTTTTCAATTCTCCAATTTATGGCTAAAGCCCAACAAGATCACTCACAGTTGGGGAAATTTAACATTAACCACCCATGAGCCAATATCATGGCTTCAACTGAGCATGCAGGGGTCTCAACCCAGGTAGCCTTTATCCATTTTGTTATCTACTCCACTTTGAACCTTATTCCCACTGCTCGACCCACCAATATGAGGTATGTATCTTCCATGGTCATGCCCATCATGATATCCTCACCCAACACTAGATTATTATCTTTCTCTGTTGCCCTTATGCGCTTCCACTTCTTTCATCCGGCCTTCCTCTTTAGGCCATGCTGCTTTGTTCACCATCTGAGGTTCCAATTCCTATCCTCCTTGGTTCCTCAAGCTCTCCCTTCCCCTTGAATGATCTTCCTTAGATTCAAGCACTATCCCATTACCCACTCTTTCAGTATCATTGTGACCATGAGCCTCGTCCCAGAGTTCCTTTGAGATTCGAAAGAGACTCCCTCTATTCTATGTTTGAGTCTGGGGAAATGTGGGTTGATCCTCTTCACTTGTCAAGATACCTGCTCGGCTCAAGTTTGAAAACCTGCCACTCAACTGTTGAGAAGATCACATGAGGGTAGCCTCTAGACACCTCGATGACTCGTCAGGACTCTTCCATAAAAACCCCAACGTAAGAAAATTTTGAAAGACCGAGTTGCACTATAGCCTCATGAGGATGGGAATTTGATACAAGAAAATACTTGGAGCCCAAAAGAGAAGAAAGAATTCACGCTTCACCCCAAATTTGAGAAAAAATATTATAAAAGTTTCAGCTTACCTCGAAGCCGTTTTAGCAGAATCACGGGAATCATCAGGAACCTAAGAAAACCCCAACTCCCCCTTTAATCTATGGTTGAAAACCATATGGTCGGAGGAGTTAATTTAAACATCTCTCTAAAGAGACCCACATCCTATACCATGGCCAAGAGAATCCTTATTTTCTAAGGTTGTAATCTGAACAATTACCTGATTAGGGTTTTGAAATTCCTCTAAAAAACTGTGCTTTGGAAATCATCGAAACTTTGTCATATCAACCTATCACTGGATTATCCACATGTAGCTCTTGGCTTGTAACCATATGTTTGTTGCCCTAAAAACCCTATTCCCTAACCAGACCTGATGACAGAGGCTCGACTGAAGAAAAATCTCCCAAACCACCAGTTGTCAAAACTGTGTTTTCTAGATTTTGTTGGGTAGGCTCCAAGCCCCACATAGAGGAAATATCTTGAGGGTCAGGGTCAAGGTCGACCATCCCCTCCCACATCTCAATAGTGTAGAAGGAGTAAATTGTTCGGCTAAGATTCCACAAAAATTTACCTAAATTGTCCATTTTGACAACCTCGAAAACATGTAAGACTTGGAAATAATTTTCTACCAATTAAATTTTATATTTAAATGAATTAATTTTTTATTGTTAACATAGGATCATATTAAAACATAAAATATAAATTTTAGTGCAAATATTTTACAAATTGTACACCTTCAACTAGTTTGCAAATTTCTTATCCTTTACATGGGGGTTCCTCAACTGGGTCTTCTCAATTGTGGAATCCCTTGAAGTTAAATCATGATTATCGAATTTTAGTTATTTCAATGGCTTAGTTTGATGAAATATATTTGTTCATATGCTTAATCTATAATTGTTTCATGTGACTCTGATTTGTTCTAGGCATCAACAAGTATATGTTGAGTAAATATTAAGAAAATGCATATTAATTTAGGTAAGTATACATATATGTGAATGGTTTTTTTAGAAGATTTAATTAAATCATGTTACATAACTCAATTTATCTAGTAATGGAAATATAATGTTTCCCATAAAACTCCCTATATGCTCACATATAACATAATTTGGAAAAATAAGTGGCCCATTATCCACACATCTTTTCTTTTCTTGCAAGGAACAAGCATTGCATAGTGTAATTAGGGGAATTGTATTAAAGGATTGTGAATTCAATATAAACATACTTGCAATTCAAACACTTTGTATGTGCATTATTCACCTTGGACACACCATAACTACCAACCAATTTGCTTTACTAACCATTACAAGTAGAGTAGTTTCTTATATTTTACATTGAAATTATGCACAAAAACATAGCTTAAAACAAGGAGGATTTAAGTAAGTAGCCCTAATCCACATATCGTTTTCACTTGTTTTGATCATTCCAATTCACACCACACCTATGTTAACTAGGAGGAAAGTAAGTGGCCCTAAATATGCAAATATTTTTCACTTCTTGTTCTAACCAAAGCTTTTTTTCATTCATTTATTTTTGGGACCAGAGCTTGGTGTTAATAAAGAAAGAAAGTAGCTATTGTCTCCCTTGTGTCCTTGTGGTGAACCTATGGTGGAATCTGGACCCTTTCTCAAATCACTAAAGTTACCATCTCCCTATATGCTCACATAGTATAAATAGGAAAGAAGAAAGTGGTCCATCATCCACACAACATTTATTTTCTTACGAGAAACAAACATCACATAGTGTAATAAGGGGAATTGTATTAAAGGATCATAAACTGCATATCCACATACTTGCAATTAAAACATTTTGTATGTGCACTATTCATCTTTCAAACACCATCACTACCAACCAGTTTGCTTTATTAACCATTATAAGTAGAGTAATTTTTTATATTTTACTTTGAAATTTTGCACACAAATATAACTTTAAAATCATAGGATTTAATTAAGTGGCTCTAATCCACATATCTTTTTTAGTTGTTTTTCTCATTCCAATTCACACCACACCTAGCTTAACTAGGAGGAAATAAAGGGCCCTAAATCCACACATATGTTTTACTTGTATTGCTAACCAAATTTTATTTCATTCATTTCCTTTTGGGACTAGGACTTGGTGTTAGTAAAAAAAAGGGTAGGCACTTCCTCCCTTCCATACTTGTGGTGAACATGTGGTGACATCTGAAGCACTAAAGCTTCCATCTCCCTATATGCTCACATAGTATAATTAGGAAAGAAGTAAGTGGCACATCATCCACACATCATTTCTTTTCTTGCAAGGAAAAATCATAACATAGTGTAATTAGCATAATTGTAAAGGATCACCACATATGCACACCAATTCACACTTTGTATGCTCATAATTTCACTTGCACACATATTCAGCTCACACACTAATCTCACTTATGGCACATCATTCATACATGATTTCTTTTCTTACAAGGAACAATCATAACATAGTTTAATTATCATAATTGTAATGGATCACGCATATCCACATCAATTTGTAGAAAATCCTATAGATACACAAGCTCATGCAATTTACTAAAGCATAGGACAAGAACCTACTTCTACTTTCAACCGACAGAAGCCTATATATCGATTGAAACAATATGAACAAGAAGAAGATAAATCAATGGAACATAACACAAGATGTATCTGGGGAAAGCCACTGCTCAAAACCTCACTATCTGTATTGCATATTTCAGAAATATGAGTCCTCTGTTAGTTCCAAAAACAATTTAGAACTAATTTAACTGAACTTAACTTGTTAAACTAAGAGATCTAATTTCCAACTCAATTTAAAATCATACTGGACCCATAAAACTTAGGGAGAACATATACACGACTACAGAAAGACTTACAAATCAAAATTTCTATGCTAATTAAGTTAATTAAACTTAATTAACAATTTACAAGTTGCTATGAGAATAGAATTTTATTTTAATTCTCAGTTTAGTTCAAGGACAAATTAAATTGGAATTTCTTGTTGCCATTTCTCAACACTCCCTCTCAACAAGAAAGGGATTATCAACTACCCTGATCCTGTCTCTGTGAAACTCCAATTTACATATTGAGTCAACATCTTTCTCCTTTGTGGGAGTGTACTCTAACAACATAATCGCCTCAATACACAATCTCTGAGATGATGTAATCAGGTATCAATATTCTTGGACCGATGAAGAAAAACTGGATTTTCAGAGAGTTTGATACAACTCTAATTATCACACAGTTGGATCCATCTGTTGACCAAACAAACCAACCAAGATCTTCCTTATCCAAATGGCCTCACATGCTACCCAACTTGCAGTCATGTACTCTGCCTCTACCGAATTGAGTGCAACCGACCTCTATTTCCTGTTGTACCAAGAAACTCCTGCTGGACCAATACTAAACTTCCATCCTGATGTGCTCTTCCTGTCAAATGGAGGCCTTGCCCAATCTGCATTGCTGAAGCCTTGAAGCTTGACTCCCTATGTTCATTTGTACCATAATCCATACTGAGAAGTTCCCCTGAGGTATCTCAACACATGCTTTGCCGCCTTCCAATACAGCTTGGTAGGCCTAACCATTACTTGACTAAGTTGGTTAACTGCATAGAACATATTTGGTCATGTATTCACCAAGTACATGAGTGAACCCACAAGTTACCTGTAAACAATAGCTTCTACTACTTCCCCTAAAGTAGTATCCTCCTTCCTCTAGTTACCTTCTAGAGGAGCCTCCATGGGTTTGTTGCTCTCCATGTGGAATCTCCTGAGTATCTCGTTGGCATACTTGCCCTGAGACACAAACAACTCCCCATCTCCCTGCCATACCTCCATGCCAAGAAATTAATGCATGAGCCCCATGTCCTTCATCTCAAACTCTCTTTCAAGGTCCTCCTTGCAAGATTTGATCAGATGATCATCATCTATCAGTATGATATTATCAACATAAAGTACAATGATCAACAACTTACCTTTCACCACTATGTGGTATAGGTTTGCATCCGCTTCACTCTTCGTGAAGCCCAACGTGATGAAGCATCTATCTATCCTAGTGTACCAAGCACGGGGAGATTGCTTCAGCTCATACAACACTCGCTTTAGATGACATACATGCGACTCATGGTCAAAGGTTCCAAAACCTTCAAGATTCTTTATGTACACCTCTTCCACAATCATGCCATTAAGGAAGGTTTTCTTCACATCCATCTGATGTATCTTCCAACCCATTTGTGTTGATAATGCCAATATAGATCTGATCGATGATTACCTTGCAACAGGAGAAAAGGTCTCATCATAGTCAATCCCCTCTACCTGTGAAAATACATGGGCCACAAATCTAGCGTTAAGCTTCTCCACACTACCATCTGTAGCTTTCTTACCTTATAAAGACAACGAGATCTCACCATTGACTTGTCCTCCAATCTCGGTACCACATCCCAAACATTGTTACGAAAGATGGAGTCATAGTCCTCCACCATGGCATCAACCCAAACCAGCTGCTACACTCCTTCCTTAAAGGAGGATGGCTCTCTCACAACACATTCGCCCATAAGAGCCATGTATCCAGTGTGCCTCTCTGGTGACCTCCTTTGCATGTGCTGAGAAGTGGGTGCTCCCACATTCTCCCGTGCATCATCCAATAATCTGTTAGCCTCTCTGGTGTGCTTTATTCCCTCTCTAGAATACTCTGCCTGAGTGGATGTCTCCACTCACGAATCCTCTGCGTGTGGTTTCTCCACATCAATATGAGGCTCCTCAACCTTAGGAGCTAAAATCTCTTCATCTGCTTGTAGCTCAAGCTCCTTCTCAAGGGAAAATCGCATGGCCTTCAACTCGTCGAATTTGAAATCCCTGTGAACCACTGTCATCCTGTTGGTCGGCAAGTACACCTGATAGTTGTGAGGTGTATCAGTGTACCCCAAATATCCCCAACTCTGATGTCAGCTCAAGCTTCTTTCATGCATCTTTGGTCACATGGCGATATAGCGATGACCCAAAAATCCTAAAGTGACCAACATCTGGCCTCTTACCAAAATAAGCCTCCTCTAGTGTCTTCATCTCAAGTATCTAATGTGGGATACAGTTTTGACCATAAACTATTGTGTTGCATGGCTCAGCCTAAAAGTGTAGTGATAGGCCTTGATCATGCAACATTTCCCTTGCTCCCCCTACTATGCTTATGTTCTTCCTCTCGGCCACCCCATTCTGTTGAGGGTTATGGGGTGTTGTTAACTCTCGTTTAATCCCTTCCGTTGCACAGAAGTTCTTAAACTCATTTGAGACATACTCACCACCATTATCACTTTGTAAAGCTTTAACCTTCTTACCCGACTCTTTCTCCACCAATGCTTTAAACTCACAAAACTTTGTGAAAGTTTGATCCTTTTTCTGCATGAAAAATATCTAGCGTTTACAAGAATAGTCCTCAGAAAATATAACATAATACCTGTGTTTGGCCATGGATGATGTCGAGAATGGTCCACGCACATCTGAATGGACTCTCTCTAGAATATCCTCTACTCGACTGTCTCTGTTGTGAAAGGAAGACTTGGTGTATTTTCCCAAAGTACACCCCTTGCAGGTATCAACTTGCTCAAGCGTACCTTTGGGAAGACCGATAGAGATCTGCTGCAATATCTTTAAAGCTCCATGATGCAAGTGACCCAATCACCTTTGCCACAAATCACCAACGTCTCAGCTCTGCATGCTTTCTGCTTTTGTGCTCAAAGAAGCATGCCCCTCTACCTCCAACTTATAGAGATTCTTCACCTGAATCCCTATGTTCTTTACCTGACCTGTGGCTATGTGTCGAAAGAAAGCCTTTCCTTTCAAGAAGATCACATCATAGCCTCTATCCTCAAGTATGGTAATTGATACCAAGTTCTTCTTCATCCCGGGCACATACATAACATTCTTCAAGGTGAGTGGAGCCCAGTGCTCCCTCTAAAAAGTAATCGTGCCCAATCTAGTAACACTATAATTCCCGTCATCACCCATCTCGATATGCATTTGGGGATATTTTTCCTCCAGGTCACTAAATAACTCTTTGTCACCAGTCATGTGGAATGAAGCTCCACTGTCTAAGTACCGTACACTTTCCATCATTGATGACACCATGCATGCAATGAGGGAAAAGTCCAATTTGAATTGACAGGGCAAAGCCTCACCTACTGCTCCTCCTGAGCACTTCTTCTTAGACTTCTTGAGTGGAAAATTTCTAGCAAAATCGCTGAGCTCATGACAATGAAAGCACTTAACTTTCATCCTGTCTTTATTCTTACCTCCATGATAAGAATTTGATTTGGAATGGGAAGATTTCCCTTTCCCCTTCTTCGCCTTAATCGCTAAGTCACAGTTCTCTTCATCATCAGTCTTTGATGAAGAGCCATCCCTGGTGTTCATCCTTCATCAAATCTGACCATAGTCATTCCCAATCTGGAAGCTTCTTCAGACCATTGACAAAGTCCTGATAACTATGCCAACTCTTTGGAAGTCCTTAAAGAATAAGACTCGCCATATCATCCTCGGCAACCGTGATTCCAACACTTCCAATTTCGTCATGACATTGAGTTAACTTGGTCAAGTATTTTGGAAAAGTACCTCCTTTCTCTATTTTGATTTTTTGAATTTTCTCCTTCAATGGAAATTTCCTTTGGTCACTGTTGTTTTGATACAAGTTCGACAATTCTTTCCACATAGCATACAGAGTTTCCTTTCCATGGAGACTCGAGACAATGTGGTCTCGAACTCCCTCAAGGATTATCTGCCTTGCTTTCACCACACATTTCTTCCATTCTCCAAATTTTGTGCATCCAATGCTGCTGGCTTAGGAATTTCTTGATCAACGATTTCCTTCAAGCCATTATCCTCTAGCACAACCTCCATTATGTCCCTCCAGACTATAAAATTTGAGCTTCCTTCCAAGGCATACTTGAGCCACAAACCATAGAATTCCATCTGCCGATCCTGAAATATGTATTGCAAATTTGAATTTCACCTATAATCCAAACTCAAAACATTGAAATCTCCTCTATTATATTTTTCTCAGCTCTGATACCATGTAGAAAATCTTATAGATTCACAAGCTCATGAAATTTACTAAAGCACAAGACAAGAATCTACTTCTACTTTCAACCAATGGAATCCAATAGATTGATGAAAACAATAAGAACAAGAAGAAGATAAATCAATGGCACATAACACAAGATGTATCTGGGGAAAGCCACTGCTCAAAACCCCACCATCTGTATTGCATATATCAGAAATATGAGTGAAGATACAAAGCTTGTTCTCACTAGAACAATTTCGCACAAGTATGCTCAACTCTCTTAGCTCACAAGAAAACTCAAGCTAAATCCTTAGCCTATTCTGCAGTTGTCGAAGCCCATATTTCCTTGCGCAATTCCTATGGTTGAATATCCCATATTAATGGGAATCAAGTGCTTCCAGAATTGTGCAATCCAAACTAGGTCCAATTCCTAATTGCATGCATGATCTATATCACTCAGTAAATCATACAACTGATAGTACATTGTCCCTGCACTCTAGTCTCAACTGGGTCTTTCTCTGAAATGACATGCATGAGTTTCTCATGAGGAAATCTTCAGTTAACTAGAGTAGCACTAGTGGATGAATTAATGCACCAATTGACTGTTAGTCTTCTATTAGTTCCAAAAACAATTTAGAACTAATTTAACTAAACTTAACTCAGTAAACTGAGTGATCTAATTTCCAACTCAATTTAAACTCATATTGGACCCCTAAAACTTAGGGAGAACATATACATGACTACAAAAAGACTTCCAACTCAAAATTCCTATGTTAATTAAGTTAATTAAGCTTAATTAACTATTTACAAGTTATTATGAGAATAGAATTCGATTTTAATTCTCAGATTAATTCAAGGACAAATTAAACTAGAATTTCTTGTTGCCATTTCTCAACACAATTAACACTTTGTATGGTCACAATTTCACTTGAACATACATTTACCTCACACGCTAAGCTCACTTAAACTTTGTATAAAGGGTATCCTCTTTTGAGAATATTTATACTTAGTTTCTTTGAGCTTATATTTTGTTGCACTGTCTAAGTGAAGTAAATCCTTTCTAAAAATACCCTTAACCTGAACACACTAAATTCCCCACAAGATAATATATAGCTCAAGCTAGGACCGCAGGGGTAGGCAACAGATAATCCATTGTGGTTGTCTTTCATATTGAAACATAGAAAGTTGTCTTTTAGGTAGGTTAAAATCCTGCATCATCTAATGACAAATCCAGTACATGGAAAGAAACTAAACCACAAGTGATGCCCACTATAATGTTTTCCCACCATTTGGCTTAGAATACATGTCCCATGACCTTGGTTTTGTTTTATTTACATGGAAAATCAGCCAAGGGTTGTTACAAACCCCTCCCCCTTAGGGTAACACCGTCCTCGGTGTTCTATGACAATTATAACCTGCAAGACAATGTTTCCCATGAAGATTTATATGACAACTTGATGCAACATTTACAACATACCAAATTGATGAAAAGTCATTACCACCATACTTCTTATTAGATATTTATAAACATAGTTCGTTGTAGTATTTAGAACACACACACACACACACATAACACAAACACATATCAAACACATATGCTCAACCAACAAATAAGGAAGGATACAAGGTCTGCATCTGATCAGTTATATCCCATTTAGCTTCATCAGTCCCAAAGTGATTTCATTGCATTTTAACTTTCTTTGTTGCTCGGTTCCTAGGCATGAGTTGTTTCTGATGTGATATGCATTCTGGCTCTGGCTGGAATTTTCCCTTTGCTTCCACCTGTAATACAAACCAATCAATCACATGATCGACATCATGGACATATCTCTTAAGAAATGAAACATGGAAAACATCATGTGCTTTCATTGTTGGTGGTAGTATAAGTATGTAGCCCACTTGTCCAATCCTCTCAAGGATCTCAAAAGGCCCACAATACCAAGGTGCTATCTTGGAACATGATCCAATCGTCAAGGACCTCCTCTTGGGCTTGATGCACAATTACACATGCTCCCCAACCTGATATCCTTAGATGCTCTATGCTGGTCCACATAAATCTTATGTCTATCTTGTGCTACCTTCAAATTCATTTAATAACATGCATATCTTGCTCCATCTCAATCAAAATATCCAATCTAGTCAATACCTTATTCAGTGGATCACTCCAACTAATAGGATTATTACAACTTCACCCATAAAGAGCCTTAAATGGAATCAACCACAAGGATTATTGATACCCGTTATTATATGAAAAATCTACCAGTGGAAGATACTCCTCCCACTTCCTCTGCTGATACATGACATACATCCTCAACATATCCTCAAGAACCTTGTTAACCCTCTTTGTCTATCCATCTGTCTGTGGATGATAAGATATGCTAAAGACTAAATCCGTCCCCAAGCTTGAAAATAAATCCTTCCAAAACTTCAAAGTGAACTTGGCATCTATGTCTGATATAATATTCTTCAGAACTCCATGCAGTCTCACTATCTCCCTTATGAATATCTAAGCTACATCACTCGTTGAATTAGTAGACTTCAATGCAATGAAGTGAGCTACCTTGCTCAACTTGTCAACCATAACCATAATGGAATCATATTTCTTCTATGTCCTCGGAAAACATGTAATGAAATTCATGGAAATGACCTCCCATTTCCATTTTGGAATCAGAATAGGTTGCAACAAACTAGCTGGATGCTTACATTCTAATTTCACATGTTGATAGTCCAAACATCTTGCAAGAAACTCAACCACTTCTTTCTTCATGTTCATCCAATGATAGAACTTCTTAACTGTTATCAATGTCTTCTGGTATCCCAAGTGGCATGAATATGGCTCGCTGTGAAACTCCCTCAATATAATCTTCTTCAGCTCACTGTTATTTGGCACATAAATATCATTCCTTAATCTGACCAAGACATCTACCGTGAGGTGATACTCCTCATCTCTATTACCATATTGCAGCCTTTGCTTTAGATTCTGATACCTCTCATCATGTTTCCCTGCATGCAATATACACTCCTACAAATCCGTCCCATAATACCTCACATTTTAAATATGGTTCACCTGCACTCTCATACAAAGAGCATCTACTACTCTATTCTCCTTGCCCTTGATGTATCTAATCTCAAAGTCAAAGTCATTGAGGGTATCCAACCATCTAGATTTCCTGGCATTTAGATTAGGTTGGTAAAACAAGTACCTCATCCCACTATGATAACTCATCAAGACAAACCTCCTACCAAGGAGATAATGCCACCACATATTCAATGCATGAATGATAGCTTCCAACTCAAGATCATGAGTCGCATAGTTCTTCTCATGCTCATTCATCTTCCTTGATTCATAGAAAACTACATGTCCTTCCTACATTAGGACCCCACCAAGTCCTTCCTTGGAAGCATCTACAAACTACAAACTCCTTATCAAGATCTATAATATTCAAAACTAGAGCATTTGTAAGCAAATGCTTCAATTGCTCGAAAATACCTACACACTCTTTATTCCATACAAACTTCTTCTCTTTCCTCTACAAAGATGTGATAGGATAGCCAATCCTTGAGAAGTTCTTGATGAATAGTATGTAATAACCCTCTAGTCCCATGAATGATCTGACCTCATCCATATTCCTAGGAGTTGGCCACTCCATGATAACTTTAATATTTTTCGGGTCCACTGTTATCCCCTCCTTGGAAACAACATTTCCTAAGTAATGGAATTGAGACTAAAATAAACTACACTTTTTGAGCTTCGCATACAACTAATTCTCTCTCAACAATCTCAACACTGCTTTCAGGTGCTCTGCATGTTCCTCGTCATTCTTGGAATATATCAATATGTCATCAACAAAGACTATCACAAACTTGTCCTGGTAAGGACACAACACATTGTTCATCAAACACATGAAATTGGTTGGAGCATTGATAAGACTAAAAGGAACCACCATGAAATCATAATTACCATACCTTGTATGGAATGCAGTCTTGTAGATGCCTTCTTCTTTGATGCACACTTGATGATATCCTAATCTCATATCAATCCTCAAAAACATTGTTGCTCCCTTCAACTAATCAAATAAATCCTCAATCTACGAAAATGGATACCTATTCTTGATATTCACCTTTTTCAACTACCTGTAATCAATGCATAATCTAAGAGTACCATCCTTTTTCCTAAAAAACAACATTGGTGCAACCCAAGGAGTTACACTTGGCCTTATGTACCCCTTATCAAGCATTTCCTTAAGCTACAACTTCAACTCCACTAACTCTGGAGTGCTCATCATGTAAGGTGACTTACATGTTAGTGCTACTCCTGACACTAACTGAATAGAGAATTACACTTCCCTATGAAGAGGTAAATTTGGAATATTTATAGGAAACATATCCTGAAATTGTTGCAGAATAAGATACCTCTTTAGGATGTCATCATCCTCAACATCCTTCCCTTTTCCATTAGAAATATGCATTACAAACAATAAGCATCCTTTCTGTAAACTATGCTTAGATTTCATAGATGTAATCATTCTCATTGATGTAAGAATTCTCTTTCCCTACAAGACTCTCTTTTCTCCATCATCATCTAGGAAATCAATAGCCTTTTCATAGCATTCCACTTTAGTCTTGTGAATGAACAACTAGTCCATGCCCAAAATCATTCTATATGAACCCAAAGGAAGCACATTTAGATGTGCTGATGTAGGAATACCATTCAACTCAAATGCATAATATCTCACCCAATGATGGACTCTTCTCTTAGTCCCTGTAGCCAACTACACCAAGCAAGATTCTTCCAACTACACCAACCAAGATTTTGCATGCACTTCTTTATTCAAGCAACACTTATCCACCAGGTCAAGACTAATATAACTATAATTAGATCTTGAATCAATAAAAATGGAAACAACTTGATCATGAAGCTTACCTTCCATCTCAATAATGGATGCTTGATGATCTACTTGCCTATTATCCACTATTGCGTAAATCCAAGGAATACTCTGACCAACATCTCTAATTGTTTGTGCCTCTTGAGCACTATAAATCTGAGGCCTACCACCCTAGTGTGATGACCACTCACTCCTGTGATTCTCTCCACCAAAAGTCCAACACCTCAAATGATTTTTTCCACCGCCCTTACTCTACTCCTCAGGTTAAGACCGATGTCCTCCCTCAACTACATTGAACTTCTTATAAGGTGCTATATTATCCTTGTCACTTGCATCCTGAGGTCTTCCTCGCTTTTGACACCACTTCCCTTTAGTCTTCTCATTGCCTTCCCAATAATGCTTAGGATCAGAAATGTGCTTTGACTGCTCATAAAAATGCTTCATCTTTCTAATGGCTTCCTATAGTGACCGAGGCTCATCAAACTCAATATAATATTTGAATGCTACTGGAAACCCACTAATGAACCTTTGAATATTTGCTTCCTCATCCTTAAGATAAGGCAGATACCTCAATAGATCTATGAAACTTCTAGTGTACTCATCATCTGTCATGTAACCCATCTTCAGCGCATAGAATTCCCTAGCCTTGTCATCATAGTATCTTTCATACAAGTACTTCTTCTTGAAGAGTCTCTCAAACTCATCCCAAATCAGCTCCTCTTCTCTAATTCTTCTAACATTCTTCACATCTTCCCACCAGATATCTGATTTCCGTTTGATACTGAAGGTAGGCTATCCTAGCTTTCATGTTCTATGAATACTCATGCAATCAAAAGAATTTTTTCATCCCAAGTAGCCATGCTTATACATCTTCTGATCTCTTCATCTCTCCATCAAATATAGGAGGTTTGGCTTTCTTGAACTCTTCTGGAAAATATCCCCTTTCAATCCTCTTATAAGTATGATAACGGTGATGGCGATGATGTCTCTTAGAACTATAACTAGAATTAAATACATAAGTAATACCCCTCCTATCAAGTGTATCCAAAGATCTGCCACCTTTGATTGTATCATCTTTGTCAAACCTACGTCCTCTAAGATACTTGCTACCGTATTCCCCATTAGTCTTCTCCTCCTTTCCATAACCGATCTGCATCTATTCCTGCTTCTGCAAATCTGAAAGACTCTAAAGGATTACTGCATTAACTTTTTCTTACTTTTCATGAGCTCTGGGAAGCCTTTCATGTGCCTTAATCAACTTGTTATTGTCTACCTTGCAACTTCTGATCTCTACCCTCAGATTCCTCAATGTATCTATTAGATCAGGAGAGTACTCTTCCGTTTGCTACTCAACTGACCTTTCCCATTCCATATAATTCACATCAATCTTGTAAAGGGAGTCATGTGAACTATATTCCACCATTCTTCTTTTCATCTTTGATCTCCCCCCTCTTCCAAACATACCAAATAGAAGACATAATCAAATCATACCTCAGTGTATCTTAAGGGAGGCTATACATCTGCATAAGTCAATTCAGATTACCACAATATATATATATATATAATCATATATATATATATAATATATATATATATAATATATATATATAGTATATGTATATGTATATGTATATGTTATGTAAGCTATATGTATATGTATATGTATATGCTAGTATGTATATGTAATCTATATCTATATCATATATATATATATATATATATATATATATATATATATATATATATATATAATATATATATATATATATTATATATATATATTATATATATATATATATATATATATATATATATATATATATATATATATCTCTAATGACATCAACATATCAACATCATCCACGATAACACAAAACTGCAATAATAACCGCATGCATGATAACCATAACAATCACAACGTATGCACAATGATATGCATTTTAGCTCATCCAGTCCATGTGTTTGAACCTGGGAGCTCTGGTACCACCCTGTAACGCATCCTCTCACATTTACCCACTTTTATAAGGTCTACAGGGTAGACATGCACTGAATGTCACTATGATATGACTCGACCTCCAATTTCCAGTTATGGAAGTGGGCCTACAAATTAGAGCATATACAGACATCCCTTAGAGACTATAAACTACTCAGGAGTTGGACAACCACCCCATGTGGTCAATCACTAAGCTTGAACTCATTTTCACTAGCTTAACTCCATAATCACACCCATAACACAACGTCCATGTGGTTGGGAGGCTATACCTGCACCCACAAGCCTGTCTCAATGCAGTTATGACCCAAAATCGACAATTTTGTGTATGTCATGGTGATATCTATGCCACCTTTTCAGGCTAGCCTCCAAACCACGGTCCAAAACTACCTATGACTTTACAGAAACATAACTATGATGATAACAATGTGAACCATTCAAAATTTGAGCAAGATCTTGCCCTAGAAATGCCTAGTACATGGAGGAAATTTCATCAAACAGATAGTAAACATAGTAGCTATAGGTCATGAATGCATATTTGATCATAAAAGTGTGAATTTCATCTGAGAATCACCAAGAAGGATTTATGCCCTCTCAAACTAGTTGCAAGAACACTTATTAGCCCATGCATTCATCAACCATTTTATAACTTATGAAATCATGAACAAGATACATTATAGGAACTCATCATATAACCAGGCATATAACTGGAATATAAGCCATGAAAAATCATCCATAAGATCACCATAATAATTAATACAAATACTCATATCACAATAGGAAAATAACTCATATTAATATATGAAAATGCCAACCAAGTCAGGGACTTCCATGTACAGCCTAACCATAGATTGGGCTGAACCAAATCTCTCTTTCAACCAATCACCCCCGCATAATATTCCAAGTATGAATGTGGGATCATAAGGGTTAAACCAAAATAGAACAAACTAGGGCTTCCAGAGGCCAAACCGCCTCAACCCTCAACCACAGTGATTTCACCTAACCAGTCCATAAATCACTAGCATCCATGAAATTGGTCTCTTTGCAAGCTTCTGAGGGCTCCAAGGATCCCATCTCAACCCACATCCTTTAGGGACCCAAGTTACTAGAGGGCAATAGAGAACTACCGTCTCAACCTACAGCCTCCAAGGACCCAAGTTGTTCTAAGGCTCCATAGATCCTATCCTAACCCACAACCATATGGAATCTGAGAACTAATCATAAAACCAAGTGGGGAACTCACTACAGCATGGTTATCCAAGAAACAACAAGGAAAGGTTAAAACCAATGTCACTCCCAGAAAATATCGATGCCAATGACATAAAATGACTAGGGAACCACATGAATATACCATGCAACCAAAATCTAACAAGGAAATCACACATGCAACCTATTACCTGCAAAGTATCCCTACTGTAGCAACTGATCCAATCTTCGCTTCTACTACCCACCAATTCCTTGCTTGTCCTTTGCTTTCTTTCTCCAGGTCCAAGTGAATACTAGAATTCTCCAATAATGCTCTAATTATGCAAGAGTGTAAGAGAGAAAAGATAAACCCGAAAACAAAAAAAAGCCAAAAATTGTTTTTATAATGCATTTTTTTAATCGATGTCTCCTTTTTCTTTCATTTTCCTCATTTTCCTTTAATTTCCCTTGCATGCAAATTTGTGCCTCTTCACCTTCCTTGTCTACTATTTTCCTTCATTTTCATAATTAAATGCTAATTATTGCCTCTTTTCCTTTTACAATGCCTTTTCCAAATTCCATAGCCATAAATAAACCACAAGTGATTCCCACTATAATTTTTTCCCACCATTCAACTTCGAATACATATCCCACGACCTTGGTTTTGTTTTATTTGCATGGAAAATCAACCAGGGTGTTATGCAACCAACTCACAAAATAGAAGTAAAGATAGATCAACAAATTGAGAAATAACATCTTTGAGGGGGAAACCTCCTTTACATCACATAAATGAAAAATTATTGGATGATACAAATGACAAAACCTCCTTTCTATATATAGGATTTTAAGCAGTCATAATATAATCAGAGCCTCTATAACAATAATAATGTAAGGGCACAACAATGAAAATAGTGGACTTCTATGGGGCCCGACAATAAAAATATGGGAGATACATTAATAATAACGGTAAGGTAACTGCACTATTATTATAGGGACCTAACATGCCCCTCTCCTTCAAAAAAAGTGTTTTCCTAAATGCTTTAGTAGTTTTGGATGCTTCTGTATAAAATTCTCATCCTCTGATGTGGAATCTTGAGCGGGTAAGTTCTTCCACTTAATCAAAGACTTTGAAAATGATCCATTCCATAGTTGTCGAGTTCTTGCTTCCGTGACTGCTTTAGGCTCCAATATGATTTTTCCTTTTTTGTCAAGTTCTTCCAATATTGTTTGAATTGGGATCTGTTAGTGTCGGTCTTAAGCCCTCCATTAGCGATCAATAGCTCTTTGCATATGCATAGTTAGGTGTCTCATCAGTGTCAAATTTTGCATCCCACTAGCCATGCCATAACACTGAATGGAGGAGCAGGTCTTTGTTTCCTTCTTGGTTTTTTTGCTAGATCAGGTCATACTACAATGTAAAATGAGTCATACTTGTTTTTTGTTTTTTGTCTTGAGGTCCGTCTTGAGGTCCCAGGTCTTAGGTCTAGGGTTTTGAGTCAAAATCACTTCGAGGTCATGAGTCAAGGTCAGTGAGTGCCCAGCAAAACCAGAAGGAAGTATGTATATATGTTCCATTGTTATTTTCATCAGCTACAGATCATTTTATACTTTGGATTTAAAAAACCCTGTTTTTTAAAGTCCAAAGTCATGTCAAATTTGTAAAAATTAAAAAATTCTCAGAAGTTTGCAATAGCGTTGGCAACAACCCTGGTTCCTTTTCCATAGCTCATCAGATGGTCAACCTGCAAAAAGAACGGAGTCAAACGCATCAAAAGAGCTCATTTCAGGACAAAATGACTCCAAAACAGTGTCAAAAAGAATGTCAAAATATAAACATTATAAAGTGGATTTTTGAGTTAAATTTTTTTTTTAAATGGAAACATATAAAGGCAAATTCCCTCTTTGAAAACCCCCATTGTGCAAGAAATTACAAAGCTAAAGGCAAAGAAGGCGATTTTGGGCAAGATTCAGCAATTTCAGTGCCTGGGAAGGTGCGCGGTTATGACATGAGTGTGCGCGGTCACCTGGGCAGTGCGCGGCTCTGAGAGGGGATATTTTCTAAAGGAAATTACACGTGCGCGGACATCTGGGAAGCGCGCGGATTTTTCAGAGAGGTGCGCGGATTTCTGGACACCTCACATAAAAAACTCATCCAATCAGCAAACTCTCTTCCAAGCTCACCTAAATTTGTCGAGGTATGTCTCCTCCACGTGCTTTGTGGTGGTGTGATGATTGCAAAGGAGGATTATGATCATAATTTCATGCAAGAAATCGATAGAGGATAGGTTGAATGATGGGTGTTTTGCAAGCTTATGTTTTGACAGTTTGTTTGTTTTTCAAGGCAATTTTTCCTTATATCCCTCCTTTCATTTTCCCATTGATAGTCACATATGTTAAATGTCATATTTATTGATCTCATTTGCAAATTAACCATACAAACCCTACCTTTAAAATCCTATCAAACCCTAGTTCTTTCTAACCATATAAATCCTACCTTTTCCCCATGCTACACGCTCAAACCCTACGCCATTACACACAGCAAATATATGTAAATTGCACAGCAAAACAATAAAAATACATATAGTAAAAAAAAATAAAAAATATAGTTAAAAAAAGAAGAAGAAAGTGATGACAAGGCATGCAAACAAGAATTGTAAAAAAGAGTAAAAAATATAACTTGCATAGCCTCATAAAAAAAAAAACAAAAGAAAAATGTCATCTTGCTGTGCATATGTCAAAGGTTGCAAGCTGTGTAAAACCATGACACAATTTATCAAATGTATGCTGCTAGCTATCCAAAAGGAGCGGTCTTGTTGTGCTAGGGTTTGTGAATTTGTTATGCTAGGGTTTGTCAAATAACATGGTATTCTTCCCTAATTCCTAAACTCCGTTTTCCCTTACCTTTCCCCTCATGAAAACCCTAATTCAATTGCTCATTAATCCTCTAAAAATTCCTATGCAATTGATATCCCTTCCCTTCTGTTAAAGCATGTAATTGAAACCCTAATTCACTCATGATAAATGTAACTATGAAGCTGCCAACACTGTTGAAAGACTGCTGTTATGTAAATTGGTTGGCAGACTTGATTAGTAGGTTTCATTACGCCCTCATTCCCCTAATTCCCTTCATACAATCTCCCTCCCCTCCATTGCAAAAAATAATCACAGCAACCCTTCCCTTCCCCTTGTAATCAAAATACCCAAAAAAAACCCCTGTTTTCCATCAGCATTAAATGGCCATTTTTACATGTGAAAAAACAGAGTATGTTTATGAAAGGCATGCAAAACCAAAGTGAAACGAGCTGCCTGCCAGTTGTACATAAGTGATGCTGCACTATCCTCATATGCCCATGACATTCCCCCCTCCATCATGCAGATTTTCATTGTCCTTTCCCTTGACTACAAAGTTTCCTTAAATAAAGTATTGATTTGCAAATGTTGAAAGATGGAATGACATATTTAGCATTATGTGATAGTTTCCTTCAGAATTCCCTTCTTATATATATTTTTCCCTTTCCTATATGTACAATTCCCTCCCCTAACATATCCCTCATGATGTTTCCCCTTGAAAACAGCATACTTCACAGCATTTTGCAGGCAGGGCAACGATCATTTGGACTTGTTTATTCCACCTTGCTCAATAACACCATGTCGACTACTGAGACTAATGAGCAAGGTGATGACCGATCATCATCTACTGAGATTGAGACACAGCGGAGGCCTCGTAGGGGAGGCAAGAGTGGCCAACACAAGAAGCTAGAGCCCACATCATTGACTGAGTTACAGGCTTGCCCATTTGCAGTCTCTTGTTTTCAGCACATGGCTTGTTATCAGTTTTGTGAGAGGCTCTCACACATTCAGCCTCACAGAGAGTTGGCTCGGTTGTTTGTCCTACATCTCCATGATGGACAGGTCACCCTTGCAGGGGTGAATTTTGTATTTTCTCCAGAGGCTATCACAGATGCTACTGGGATACCCAATGTGGGTGAAGTGTGGCTGAAGCGCAAGTGGCTGGACTTAGTATATTATGAGCCATATGTCAGGTCTACCTGTATGCATAACTTGTCAGGGACCTTTCCCATCAAGTTCCTCCGAGCAGAGTATACAGATATCATGAGACTTATTATGCACTACTTCACATGCGAGGGGAGATTCGCACGAGTATCATCTTATCATATACGCATGTTGATGCACTTCACCAGAGTGAGAATCATGAACATTGCAGCATACTTATCTCATGACATTCAGAGGTTGACCGCTCTCTTTCAGAGACAGACCCCAGCACAGCAGTTGCGGAGCTTATGCCATCATGGTCTTATTCAGCTAGTAGTTTCCCATCAGCTCAGCCAGCAGGGCATTCCTTGGGCAGATTTCATCTCCCGACACTTTTTCACACAGCCACATCCAGGGCCGGAGCCAGTTCACGAGGAAGGAGGGCCATCACATCAGCCCGAGACCAGCATTCCTAGACACATGGCTTTTTCTCCTCGGGTCACATATCAGAGAGGTCATAGGACCTTATTTGCAGCAGCTCGACGAGTACTTTCTCCACAGTAGGTGGAAGGGGTCTCGTCCTCATCTTCAGAGCAACGAGTGTTATCTCCACACCAGGTGGAAGGGGCCTCACTTTCTTCATCAGCACAAGCAGTACGAGAGGGCAAGCAGCCCATGATTGAGGATCAGGCAGTTCACGAGGCACATGATGATTTCATTGATCATGATGCCCGCTCTTCCCCTTCAAATCTTTATGAGATTATCAGGCAGAAAGAGGAAGAGAACCTCATGTTGCAGCAGAAGCTCCAAATGGCCCAATGGACCAACACTTATCTAGAACAGCGCACCAAACAATTAGAAGATGAAAAGGAGCAGGATGAGCTATGGAGGATCGTAGTGATCGAATTTTGAACCGTAGGAGGCCTGGTGACCTATTGCGTGCTGATCGGGAGTCCATGCTTATTCGTGTAAATGCACATTTGGAGAGATTGTTGGCAAAGGCAAATAGTGACAAAGAGTTGCTACGTCACATGAAAACACACTATTGGGCAAGATTGCATGTTTGTAAGGCTAAAAACAAAATCCTCCAACGAAAGCTGTTAGAGGCCTGCAAGAAGAAGAAAAGGACAAATCCACTATCCATCTTGGCTGAAGCATCCTTCATTCATCATGATATTGATCAGCCTTGATCCAGCATCAAAATCTGAAATTTTTGAGAATTTTGGAGCATTTTGTCAATTTTTGGTAAAATTACAGGTTTTTCCTGTGTCGCATCCGCGTCGCGCGCGCGGACATTTTGAAGGACTGCTCGGAATTTTGCAAACTTGGCATTTTTGGAAAGGGCATGCAAAAATAAAAATTACCAGTACTCAGGAGAAGCTTAGTTTTGAGATTTGAGCCTCCAAAAGCTCAAAATACATCAAAAAAATGACTTTCTGCCCACTTTTTGAGTTGCAGAAAGTGACCTTGGGAGAATTGGTTTTTGAGGGGGCAAAACAACTCCAAATTCAGAAATTCCACTTGAGATGGAAAGTAGACAGACCAAGCTTTCCAATGAGCCATCTTGCACCTGATTTGGACCAGTGGAACCCACTCAAAAGTTGCTGCAAAGGTGCGCGGACATGAGAGCCAGGGGGCGCGGACATGAGAGCAAACTTTGCCATAATTGACTTTTTTTGGTCAAAAAACACTGTTTTGACTATGGTTGATTATTTTTACTTGTAGATGATGGATAAAAGTAATATTTTCATGGCACTTTGATAAATTTTACCTCTCTTTACTCTTCTAGAAGCTTCCTTGATGTAAAAAGTGAAAAATTAATGCATGAATTAGTTAGCTAAGTAATAGAGGCTAGTTGTTGAGATGCCTATTATCTAGTGCTTAGTTTGGAATTAGTTCAAACTGCTCCTAGAAGGATGAGCTCGACCCCTAGAGGCAAGGGAAGAGGTTAGCTTGCCTATATTTTGTGTTTTCTGAATCATTTTGAGAGGTTGGAAGGTTGGACTCTTGTGGGAGAAAGCTTTATTGTATATTGTACATCTATCTCTGCAATTTAAAGAAGAAGAAGGCCAGGGTTTTGCAGACATCCTTGTGGATTCTTGTGGATTGTTGTGTTGATGGTGTGTTCTCTACATGTTCTTGTAAGTTTGTTTATGTATTCACATCTCTCTTTTGCTTCTATTTGGACAGATGAAGTGATAAAGTTTGAAATCATGCTTTGACATGCTCAGCTTTTTAGTTTGTTCAAAATTTATGTTTTCTACTGTTTAGAGAGGACTCAAATGGTTGTTTGCCCTCTTTAGCTCCTTCTCTATCATCCCTGATCATCCATCTCAGATTAAGGCATCAGCGCTCACTCCTACCTTGCCCCAAAGATCCCCCTGCAAAAACTGTGCTCAATCCCCGCACCCTGAATTGCACTCCCTCCAATTGCCACCAAAAAACCAAAAATCTTTAAATCAATCCCCCTTAATCAATTTACTAGCCTAAAATCTTTATTCCTAATTGGGTCAATTCATCATACTGAAAGATCTACCGAACCTGACCCGAGAGAGCCTTCTCATACCTCGTAGGGCTAGCTACGAGGTGAAATGGTTTGATGTAGCCTTGAGAGTTTGTCTATCTCAGCCTAGGTGAATTCCAAGCGCTAACAGGATCTTCTCACAAATAAAATTTTTTAAGCATGAAACATGGAAAACTAAGTGTACTCAAGAAGATGCAAGAAGTTCCAATTTGTATTCCATAGTACCAATCTTTTGCAACACCTTGTAAGGACCATAGTACTTAGGTGATAATTTGTTATGCTTCTTATCTTGCTTGAGGGAGATTTGTTTGTATGGTTGTAGCCATAAAAATACCTAGCCATATACGTCAAAACTTCTTTCATTGTGATGTTGACCTTCTTGTTGTTTCATTCAATTCTGCACCAGAGTGAGGTTTTCCTTTAAGCGTTGGATAAATTTTTGTTGATGCTCAATGTGATCTTCCACCGCTTGAACCTTAGAATTTTTTCTTAAATATGATGTGATGGATGGTGGGTGATATCCATAAAGTGTCATAAATGGGGTCATTTTTGTTGTAGTATGGAAGGAAGTGTTATACCACCATTTAGCCACAGGTAACAAATTGACCCACTGTGTTTATTTATCATACAAAGAAATGAATATATCCTTCCAAAAAAATGTTCACTATCTTATTTTTGTTCTCATATTGGGGATGATAAGATGAGCTATGAGATAATTGAGTACCAAGACAAGAAAATAATTTCGTCCAAAAATTTCCAGTGAAAATGGGATCTCTATCACTTACAATAATCTTTGGGTTTCCCTGTAGCTTTTGAATTGTTTCCATAAATGAATTAGAAATTGTATTGGCTTTAAAAAGATGACATAATGCACAAAATTATGCATACTTGGTAAGTCTATCAAATCCCACCATGATGAAATTATTTCCTTTAGAATTGGGTAAACCTGTGATAAAATCCATTGAGACCTCCTCCCAATGCTGACTTGGAAATGCTAAAGGTTGTAACAAACCTGGGTCTTAATTGTATCAACTTGATTTTGTTCGCAAAACCAACATTCCACCACAAAATTCTGAATATAATATTTAAATCCATCCCAAAAAATCCTTCTTGATCTCGTGATAAGTTTTTAAAAATCCAGAGTGCCCTCCTAAGTGGGGGGTGTGAAATTCCAAAATAATCTTTTGTTTGAGTTGGGAATTCTTACAAAGATATAAGAGATCTTTGTACCATAATGAATCATTTTTTCATCTAAATGTATCAGAAGTAATGGGGCATTGTTGCAACTTTTGAATGAGTTTCCACACCTCTTCATCATTTTTCCATTCATCCCTTACTTCAGTTATCCAATCAGGTTGGATAATAGAAATGGCACAAAGAAATGCTTCCACATCCTCATCCTTTCTTGAGAATGCATCCGCAACAAAAATTTTCTTCCCTTTTCTATAGATGATTTCAAATTCATAACCCAACTTCTTTGTGACCCAATTTTGCTGCTCTTCTAAATATAATATTTTTCCCAAAAAGTATTTAAGACTATTCATGATATTTTTTTACCTTGAAGTGTCTTCCCATTAGGTAAGGTCGCCATTGCTTTAGTGCATGTAGCATTTCCAACATTTCCTTCTCATAAATAGGTTTGTGTAAATACTTTCCTTTGATTGGATGATTTTCAAAAGCAATAGGTCTTCCTTCTTGCATTAAAATGACACCAATTCCATTCCCTAAGGCATCACATTCCACAATAAAGGTTTTTGCGAAGTCTGGCATAGTTAAGACCATTGTTTGGAACATTTCATGTTTAAGATGTTCAAAGGCCTTAGTTTCTTCTAGAGTCCAAGGAAATGAATCTTTATTCAGTAATGTTGTTAGAGGTACTGCTATTATCCCATAATTCTTAACAAACTTGTGATAATATCCTGTCAACCAAAGAAATCCTCGAAGATGCTTTATGGTTGTTGGGATTTTCCATTCCTTAATGGCTTTAATTTTGTGAGGGTCTACCTTAACACCCTCATGAGATACAATATGACACAAATATTCCACCTCATGTACTCCAAAGAAATGTTTGGAGGTTTTTGCATATAATTGTTTCAACTCCAATAGTTTGAGCACCATGTCAACCTATTGAACATGATCCTTCCAAGACTTCTTGTAGATTAGTATATCATAAAAAAATACTACCACAAATTTTCTAAGGAAGGGTTTGAAAATGGAACTCATCAAACCTTGAAATGTGGAAGGTGCATTAGTAAGGCCAAAAGGCATGACAAAAAATTCATAATGACCCTCATGAGTTCTTAATGTTGTTTTTAGAATGTCTTCAGTCTTTATTCTAATTTGATGATATCTTGAACGGAGATCCATCTTGGGGAAGTAAATTTCTCCATGTAATTAATCCAAAAATTCGTTAATGACAAGAATGGGAAATTTACCTTTAATAGTGAGCTTGTTTATCTCCCTATAATCCAGACACATATGCCATGATCCGCCCCTCTTATGCACCAATAATACTAGAGTAGAGAAATAACTTTGACTATGTTGAATTATATCGTCCTCTAGCATTTCTGAAACCATACATTCAATTTCACTCTGTTAGGTTCCTATACCAATAGGTTTCATCTTTCATGATTGACAGTGGAAGGGCCAAATATGTTCATCATTGCAGGTTGCAAAGGTTCCATATTTTGTGTACATGCTACAAAAAATTAAAAAATGAAAAGAGTGTATGCCTTAAAAGAATAATCAAAAGGCAAGAAAATCAAATGGTCAAGAGAAAAGTGAGAATGAACCCCAAACTAAAGACCAGGAAAGTAGCCAGTCAAAATGCCACTACTAGCTTATTTGGCAGTGTCATGTTATGCAAATACTGCTGCTAATCACACTTGATGGATGGCCTAACAATCTAAACTGGACCATGCCATGGTTAAATTGCTTGTTGCAGAATAGAGAATGTTCCCTGGCCAAACAGCTCAAGCTTGGCAGATGACTAGCTAGGTAGAGAAATAAAGGTGCCCAACTGCTTAATCTGGGGCCTTCGAAGAAATAAGGGTAGGTTTTAGATAGGAGGGAAGTCAAAAGAAAAAGAGGAAAATCAGGGTCTGCTAATTCAAGTGCACCCACCCTTAAAGAAAAAATGTTAGAATTACTAGGATGGGTAAGTAGTGCAGGGTTGCAGAAATGGATAGCCATCACCAATTGGCTTATTAAATGCAAGAACTTATGCCACTCAGGGTATTGTCATCAAAAGCAAAGAGTGGAGGACAAGCATTGGAAGCATGTCTAACTTCCCCATTTTCCCCAAACTTCATTTTACTAACACTCCCCAGGGCCTTGAGATCTCCTCAGGTGTCCAGTTCCACTTCATTGCATCACAAACTACTTGGTCAAGCCATGAAATTCAAACATGAAAAGAAGCCACATTTTTTTTGTAAAACATCTTTTTTCATCATTTCATTGATCCTCAAAATCTTAAGTTAAGTTTTACTTATTAAAACTTGGCTTTACCCCTTCATTCACCTCACAAACCATATTAACCACTAACATATTATTTAGCTCCCTAATTCCCCCTTTTTTCCTAATTCTATTAGAATCTATGAAAATTTCCCAAAAAATATCTATAAATCCTCCCCTAGCACTATAGCTATTATACCCTTCCTTGGGAAATATTAACCCCTCAAGGGTTAGTATTAACCCTCAATCATCCTAAAACTATGGGTTTTGGCAAAAAAACCATGGTTGAAAGTCAAAAAATCAAAATCCCCACCCTTGCTAAGAACCCTTTACCCCTTTCCGCACTTTAGACTGTGTTTTTAATGTTTTTTTATTATTATTAAAACATTAATAAACAAAAAAACCCAAAACCTAAGGTTCGTAACCCACCCCGCGCCCGATTTAATTAAAATCTAATTAAATATGGGGCTTGCCCCCGGTGTATTAACGCGTCGTCACCTCGCGATTGCCGCCCACCGCACGATCTTCCACCCCGCCCATCCAACGGTGG
>APFE030902175.1:581-15142 GCA_000404065.3 Pinus taeda | reverse complement strand
ATATAAATTAATCCTCTAGCTAATCATAAATTGGAATAAGCCTATATGAACTATTTGGAATATTTGATTTATCTAATTCTCTATGTAAATGGATTTACTTCGAGTTTGTATACATTAAATAGGACTTATATCCATTATCAATTTTACAAGCATATCAGGAAGCCCATTAGGGGAGTAATGTAGTCTACCTACTCCATTAACGATGATATATGCATCAATAAAACATTGAGCCATCATCCTTAATTCCATTGCATGAGAGATATAATATTATGACCTTATTATCGCTCTGAAATCATTTCTTGACGTAAATATGGCATTCATAGGTTTTAGTTGAGGTTCCAGTTTTAGTTGGGTGACCAATTTGGTGAAATTCACTTATTATGGCTTCAATGCTAGAAACAGTTACTAAGACATTCAAGCACCATTTTTAATAGTTCTTATAGTGCTTTTGTTAATTCCCAAAGGCTTGAGGATAAGGCATAAGGCCTAAATCACGAACTCAATGTTAAGCACGTGTAATACTTTATTAGGCCCAAAGGCCCCAATACTGTTAACCTTAGAAGCCTTCACAAAACCAGGCCCTTGGTGCACTTGTTGTAAATTGACAAAAAGAGTTAATCTACAAGAATGTTTGTTTCACATGGTCCATTTATTAGCCATACCTATCATAGAACATTGCATACTTGTTTATAGTTTTACATTAGGCTCAACTCAAACAAACAACCTACTTTTACCATGGGCAATTCCTAATGTTATGGGTAAAAATCCCAAAAAAACTATCCTAAAGTATTTCATGTTTAGGGGTTTCTCTTTAGTTTACATTAATGTGCTTGATATCCATTTAAGCCTGGTCCTCAAGATAGAAATTGTGTAAATCGTGGGTTCATGTCATTTCTCTAACAAAGATTGCTGGAAATATTATTTTAATTAATGAGAAAGATATGGGAAGACTATAGATGTTGAAGATAAAGATTGTAAGATGAAGATTGTTGGAAATATTGTTGTTGGGCTTTTGATGCCTAGATTAGATATCTTATCTTTGAATTCATTGTTACTCTAAATACCTAGTTTAAATGGGAGCATAAGATATATGGTTCAAATGATTATTCTTCGACATTTCCAACGGTATATGTTGATATATGTTGCTCGTGCTAACTCCAACACAATGAGGACATATGAAATAAGATTATGTCAAGTTGACTAAGCCATGTAGTATGATTTAGCTCACCCAATTTTACAAGTAGGGGTGACTTGAGTATAACTCAAAAACATTTAAGCTCAAAGAGATTCAAAGTGTGCAAAAGAACCTAGGGAATACTATTGACATTTTAAAAGTGGAGCAAAAATTTGGGTCTAGGAAGTGAATGAGTCATTTTCCCATTTTGTGATGTTTTAGACAGTGAAAATTTGAGGAGATAAAAGTAAGATATTCATCTTACATGAGGTAAAACTTCTATCCATTGATTTTCTATGCTTTCCAAGATATGCCCTATGGAATATTTCCTAACTCATTGGTCCATTATACCTTTTGATATATGCCCTATTTATGAACATGACAAGCTTTATAATATTATTAGAAAAAATTAGTACATGGTGTGAGGTAGAAAAGGGACATTATGTATGGAAAAGTGAGTGTTTACTTTGAGAATGGTCAATCTCTCTTTTATCTCTCTCATCCCAAGCCCAAAATCAAAAAGTAATATCTTGTACAACATTAATGCTTGGAGATACATTTTTAAGGCATAGTTAAAATTCTTTAGAAATTTATGGAGAAGGTATCACAATTATAGTTATAATTAGATATATGAATTAGGGATTTGTCTCTAGCAACCAGATTAACATACATATTTTCATTTGCTAAGAGATAAAGTGAACAATCTATATTCTCAATTAGGGTAGCATACTTTGTGATCTTCATGACTAATTTATTTTAACTTGGTGGTTTTATAGATCTTGGAAAGCTCTTAACATAAACTTCTTAGACTAAATAGAAAGTAATGATCCAATCATAAAATATTTGCATGTTAGTAGAGTCCTATAAGCCAAGTAGGATTTCTTAAGATACTCTATAATGTTTTGATAGTATCCTCACCATTAGTGTCCATTGCAATTTAATTTTTTAAGTAAAATATTCAAGAAACATTACTTCCACTATTAAGGATAATATGATATGCTCAAGATATAAATCCAAGCGGTCGTGTTTATCCACTATATTTATCTACTAAATAAATTCCTAACATGTATATAAGCATGGTATTTATGTTTCTCATAGTGTGTTTTTAACTGGGGCGTTAGCAAAAAATATTTTCCATCATTTCCAAGGTAGCTTCATCTACAGTATCGTCATCATCATATTCTAGTATGAGAGAAATCACCAAAATTTCTTCTCTAGAAGGATCTGGAAAGGAAAGATAATTTCAAGAACAGGGACTCCTTTTCGGAGGCAATGCGGCAATAGGTGTTTTACTTGAATTTTTTTTATGGTTTTAAATATTGCGATGAAGGATTTTCATTGTCCAAGTGTGCAACATTCTTATATAGTATTGACATCTGATAAATAAATGTAGTAGTTATAGGAAAAGTAATTCAAGAATAATCAAGGGACATCATGGCTTGCTGAGAAGGATTATCAATTTTGGCACATAGAGAGACACAATTCTAGGTGGGAATTCAATCACAATCATCCTAGAATTTTCCAAAATTTACATTGAAAATCTTGTATGGTGTTTCCCTAGTAACGTGGGTTGTGAAAATATATAGTTCATGGTGAATTAGGCTCTCATCTTTAGGGTTGTGATAAATGGCTTTTAGAAGGAACAACATATTTCTTTGAAGCCATAGGAAATGTTATTAATCCTACAAAGAATTCAAAATGTAAAATGAAAGTAGAAAAACAAGCATATGTGAATATTTTACAACTTTAGGGTAGCGGCTAATGCTTGATATTTGAAATGGGGATCCAAATTTTGGCAGGTTCTATGCTTGTAAATTTTAATGGAATTCCATGAATAATAACTTTCTAGATGATATTTTCAAACCATGAACTTGAACTTCCATTGTACATAATTACTTGGGATTAATACTCCCTTGTCATTTAGATAAATTCCCCTTTTTTATTTATTTTTATTGAAAATCAAGTCATCACTAATTACGTTTCCAACCATTGTATAAGGATTGCAAGAAACCTCATTGGGATTTATGTTAGGGTCCAACCCTGACCCCTTTATTTATGTAATAGGGTCGATTCATAGTTATAGTTAGTTAAAGAGTCAATAAAGCTCGTATTAATAATTGTAAGTGGTTGACCTGCATTTAAGAAAGGAACCACAATTAGTTGCAAACGGGCCATGGAAATAGATAGATGGTATTGAGAGAACCATGGTAATGACCCATGGTATTGTATTTATGAATCCTATATAAAGGATAGAGACTCTCCATTGAGATATATCGAGTCTTATTTTGTAATTGAGCTCTGCTATGTTGGAGGTTGCCCCCTCGAAGAGACAAGTGAACATTGCTTTCATCTCTTAATAATAAAATACTTGTTGTTTTTCTCATTTTGTTCTATGTTATGGGTTGTATTTATTTGCATATTTGGTATTCTGGAATTTCTCGCAGGTCAAGAGCATAACAATTTATGAGTGGTACATGGAGGCTTTTCCAATGGTTTTTAAAACTACCATTCTCCTTCAACATACCATGTGTGGTTCAACAAGTGCAAGGTTATCTTATGATTGTGACACCTTGTTAATATTTGAAATATCTTGCAACCTTTTCTTTGCAAAGTATACATGAATTGGATCATCCATCCCATCACATTTGTCTTTCTATAATTTTTGGATTTACTTCCAACATGTGAATAGATTTTATTGACACTTGCATATTGAAGATGCCAACTTTTGACATGATTTTAATGGTGTCTTGTGCAATAATTAAAAATCATAGATAACTTTACATAACATAATGCTTTAATTTGTGGATGAGATCATCAGGGCTAGCTTTATTCATGAAATTTTAAAAATGACTACAACACTTACAATCTCAAACTCCTTCCCAAAAAACAAAATCGTAGGGGATCAAAGGAAAGGCTTTATGAAACCTCTTTTCAACTTGAAACAAAATATAAGGAGGCAGGCCATAGGTTCTCCACCACCCCAACTTAAGTTCAAATGAATGGTTTATAAAGTAGTATGAAAGGTTCATCACAATTGATTTGAGAGATTCATCACAACTAATATTATTACATGAAAGCACTTGATACTAGATAAAACTATATACATTTTTAATAATATTAACCACGTGTATCAAAAACTATATACATTTTTAATAATATTAACCACAAAAATAAATTTCTAGGAAAATAATGAATCGAGTGATTCTATTGAAATATATTTTAAAAAAGTTTAAAAAAAATTAAAAAAACATTTATTTACAAGACTAACCCAAGCTATCGTACATAAACAAACTTATTATTAATGTTCATAAAAAAACCTCATTATTAATAATAATTAAAAAATATATGACACATATATTTCCTTAGGATTATAGAGCTACATCTGATACCTAAATTCAATGCAATATTACCTTATTATTAATAATAATTAAAAAGTATGCCACATAGACAAGATTTTCATATAACCACACCAGATTTTCCTTCCGAAGTATAAAGCGACATGTGATACCTAAATTCACATGGTAAAAGTCCACTAGGAAAGAAAGTTGTTTACAAGATTATGCTAAAGGGTTATTGGGTCCCATGATAAAAGTAAACGTTTTTGAACAGTCACAAATACTAAAGAAATCACATTTATGATTAAACACTTCAATCTCAAAAAGAATAACTCATCTACCCAACACGGCATCCACAATATGTCATCCTCGTGACGCTGGTCTTTGCATGATTGATGATGTCATTCATGTAAATTTAATACATGAAAACTTCAAAACTTGACCCTGGTGGGGAGTGTAGATGGTTTTCAAATCCGAGTTTGGAGTTTGCCTACTTCTATATAAGGCAGGCTATGCAATTGTGTTTCTCACCTCTTGCTTACGGAATTCAATCAATCCACAGATGCACCAATAAATCAAAAAAATAATACATAGTGAAAGGAATGGGCAAAATGTTTTAAAAAATGATAAGAAAAAAACCAATTTAAAAATAAATAAATAAAATAAAATAACCCCAAAAAACAGTTTTCAAAGTGCATGAGAACTTACCCTCTCAAGCTCATCTTGGATTTCCTGCATCTTTTCAATGGAGAGAACAAGCTCACCGTCTATGTGCTCTTCCTCTTCCCCTTTTGATCTCTTGGACTTGTCCATCCTACCCAGTCCTTCTGACCCAAAAGTCCTAAAAATCCAACAGAGTCGAAGGCGGAGGCAGAGTGGCAAAGAGGGAATGGTCCTAACATTCATTATTACCTCCAAAAACGTTGCACACTCCATCTTGCCATCCTCAATGAAGAAAACTTCAAAATCTTAAAATTTAGATCCTATCATTCATTATTACGTCTAGAAATGTTGCACGCTCCATCCTGCCATCCTAAGTGAAGAAAACTTCAAATGAAATATTATCATTATAATACCAAACAAGTTGTTGATTATTTTTTGCTTCCACCTACAAAAGAGCGTTTTCCAGTCCAGGAGATATGTTTTGAAATAGTACCATTGGTAGCAGTGTGTGTGCTGAGCTACCAGGCTACAATGGTGGCACCTAATTTACTAGGAATGAAACTTAGGAAAAGGACTCAAAATAGATGTGCATCTACATCCTATTAAACTAGCAATATTTACAGTAAATAGAACTAATATCTCAACTATTTTCACATTTTATGAACTGTACCTGTAGAGGTCCAACAGCTGCAAGACCAAAAGAGTTATTCTAAAACTTTGAGTTGTAAAAAAATTGACCATCGCGCCATATATGTTTCCCATTGATCTGAAGGCCTTGACATACTAATGTTGCAAATAAAAAAGCAATGGAGGCCTACACAAAGAATTAACCAAATATGACAAGTTGCTTTAATCAGGTTGACGCTTATCATAGTAAATACAATTCACATCTTACAATAATAAAGCCAATTTTTTCCATTTGTTATTTACAAAATGAAATGGAATTGACTATCTAATACCCACCCAGAGCCTATTGCTCACTAATCTCTAGGGACAAGTGCATTGCCTAAACCTATCAAATAACCAAGAAGATCTAGGACAGGAGGTGGAGTTGTTGCTATGGGTACTGCTTTTGATTGAACATTGGGACCTTTGGCAGGTGAAACATTGATTTCCGTCTCAGTAGCTGATAATTCTTCATACGGAAGGTAACAATTTACTTGCAAGTTTGGAGGTAACAAGGTACATTGGGAGGTAACAAGGTACAAGGTACATATGGAAAGACATATGGGAGGTAACCTGTAAAAGCATAAAAAGTGCTTAGAAGAATATATGTGTGCTCTGACTTCTCAGCAACATCAAGGAAAGACTTAATTTCAAAAATAAACTCTTTAATGATCTTTGTACCTATTACTTACCACTTCAGATAGAAGTATTGAGCATGACAACTACCCAAAAAACATATTATTATTAGACATATTGGAAGAAAACTCTTTGAGCTAAGCATAAAATATAATACCTATACTAGAAAAACCTATACAAATGAAAACATCTCAAATGTTGATAGATGAACTTAAGCCTTTTCATTGAAATAACTTACCACTTCTCTGGTATCCATTTTAGAATCCAAACTAAATCCCAAAACTTAGAAGACTAGCCATTCTTGAACTTCTTTCCTTCTCATTCTCCAGCTGAAAATGGTGAACCCCATGCTTGTGATCATAGGGCATCATAGAAATGGCATCCAACAATCTAGATGATGCCATTAACTGCAAATCCTTCCATGCTAAGTATTTATTGTAGCTTTTCTGGAGGATATAGAGCTTGTACCACTGTTTTAAAAAACGGCCGAGTCAACATTGACTCGACCGGGTTGATCCGGGTCATTAGCCTCAACAATGAAATGGTGGGTGAATCGGTTCGGACGGCCGAGTCAGCCATGACTCGGCCGAAACGGACCGTTTCTGTTATGACTCGGCCCAGTCACAAGAAACAGCCAGCGGGATGTTAACTCAGCAATTTAACAACTTTTAAATGGATTTAAAATTTGTTTGGTGGTTAGTTTGGAGTCCAAACTATTATATGAATTTGAAAATTGTATTTTGGGGTCCATATCCCCCTCCCAAACCCTATTTAACACACTCAAATGCTCTCTACTATTGATATGCTATTCAAATTTCATGGTAATGTTAAATTCTTAAAGTAAAAGTGACATTTTCCTTAATTTTCATTTTCATCCTTTTACTTAAATTTTTAACATTACCATGAAATGAATCAGGATGTTTGAGAGTGGTTTCGGCTTCATTGGATTTCATATGGAGAAAGTAGAATTTTAGATTTCATTAAAAATCCAACAGACTTATCAGTTTTTTCAAGATTTCAGGATTGGAGGATTGCAATGTTTCCATTGAATTTTGTGATGTATTAGGGTATGGAACTCGTATTTAATCAAGATCACCAATCCCTCTATGTACCTTGATGTTGGTGAAATTGGTTGTCGAACCCCTCTGGGATTCACTCCCAAACCAGGAGCTTCTGAAAATGTCGCTCCCGCTCCCGTTTTCACTCTCGCTCCCCACTTTCGCTCCTGTTCAGTTGAATGCAGATCCACCAGCCTCAATATCACAGCCAGCAAGGACTCCTATTGTAGGTGCTTCCTCTGCTCAGCCACGACAGAAGTGCAGCCACATATTTACACTATCTCAGCGTGCATCTACTGCAGTTGCACAGCCTGCTAGTGGTACCACTTCTATAGTTGTAGTTGGAGATGATGATGATGAGGAGGATCCATGGAAACCCCTGTCTGACTCTAATGATGATGATGATCCAGAGATTGGTCGACATGATCTTGGCTCCTCTGGCAGTAGCTACTAGCCACTAGTACTAGTACTGGAGTCTGGTCACTGTCACAATTTACTTTTGTTGTAGAGGCCATTTCTAGCCTCCTTGGTTATGTGTTTTTTGTTTTGAGTCTTTGATCATGTATGACAGTTGACTATGTATTGCCATTGGGTACCATTTTGATATAATGGATTGGTTCATGAGCCTACTTTGATCATATGTTGTCTTCCATCTATATTATAATGCTGTGTGTTTGGAAGCATGAATGAAAATCTTTAAAATTATGTTTAAAATCTTCAAAATTATGTTTTTCATAAAAAAAACTAAATATTTAATGTATTTTAACAACGACCATGTCATTGAAAACGAGTCGGCTGAGTCATTACCGTTTCGGAGTCGGAGTCGGAGTCGGAGTCATTGCTCGGCCGAGTCGGAGTCGGTGTCGGAGTTTTAAAACATTGTCTTGTACCATGCATAAGCATGATACAAATGACTTTCTAATATCCAAAATATCTTTGTTAACTTTGAATAACAGATTGTCATCATTTGAGGTTTAGGAATCGTCTTGACCATACACAAGGTGTTGGCTGGATAAATCATTCTTGCGGACAAGTCCGATCTCCCTAGTATCAATAGACATCTAGCAACAAGCAGGACAAGCAAATCTATCTTTCTCTAAACATATTGCGATTCGTTAATAAAAACTAAAGAGGTGTTTTAGACCCTACCTTAAGTCCAACGCTAGTTTGTGGGAGCCACGCTCCAACTATCTGAAAGAGTTTCCTTTTGACAACCTGCAATCACAAACAAGCACACATCAAATAACACCGTCATAGATAATATAATAAATCATGTTCATCATAGTGATCAAGGAATCTATGAAATAAACCATAAAACATAGCTTAGTGAGAAAAATAAACTTGATTGTATTAACTTTGAAATAGAAGAACTTTACAACCTTGGTGCCTTGATGTTGTACAAGCTCTTCCCAGGGTCCAAACATGAATCTCCTCTACTTTGACAAGCCTCGCTCTCTTCCAAATGAGATCAAAAGGTATGTAATCTCTCCTCTCAAAAGCTCAATTAGGAATTCTAAGCTCTAGCACCATTTCACCTCAAAAATCTTCATCTTTTCAACCTCTATACAACCAGCCCAATGCTTCATTTTATAGTGCAAAGGAAGGAAGTTGCATGTCTACCTATGAAGGGATAAAATCCTCCTTCAAAGGGATAATCTCCTCACATCAAGGGGTTAGCTCCTTAAGGTATGGGATGCATGAACCTTAAAGGAGTGAACTTGCCACCTTAAGGTTCCTTCTAGAAGCATCTAGCAATGACTCAAAGTGAGTTTTTAAGAAAAAACTTGCGCCTTTTTTACTTTTACAGGGGTCCGCACCCATTACACAGATACAGAGTGGTCAGGTTCACAGGGGACATGACTAGTAGGTGCGGGACCACAGGTAATGCTAAGAGAAAGTGCAGAACGAGAGTTTTAGAGATTTTTAATAACTTTCTCTCATTTTCAAGGCTTTATATGAAGAACTAAGGCTCGAGACTTTCAAAGGAGGTATATATGAGTGGTGATAGACTCACACGGATTGAAGAAAGTCACGGTGACAATTTTTTGTGCAACACAAGGCCATGAATATCTTCTATAGAGTGAAAAGCTTCCTACATATCATATGCCATCTGTCATAAGAAATAGTATAAGGCAAAAATATATTAAAAATAAAAAAATTTAGCTCACAGATTCTATAGTAGGTTCATGAAATTTCATTCAACCCAAAGCTTCCTCTGCAATAGGGTATTCTCCAATAATTAATTCCTACAAGATCAAACTATATCAACCTTCCCATCTAGACAAATATAATTATATATCTAATTGAATAGATAACATTTTAGATTTCTAGCCCCCATTCGATAGTGATACCTTCTTAAAGGTGTGCAAAAAATCTACTCAACATGACATTATGACTATTTACATCATGGGAAATATGGGTAAACTCCCAACCAAAGATAAATGGTTTCTAGAATATGATTTTCTACACATTTCCCTCATCCCATTTCACAATGGCAGCCAACAATCCAGATGATTCCATCAGCTACAAATCCTTTTATGCTAAGTATTTATTGTAGCTTTTCTGGAGGATATAGAGCTTGTACCGTGCATAAGCATGATACAAATGACTTTCTAATATCCAAAATATCTTTGTTAACTTTGAATAGCAGATTGTTGTTATTTGAGGTTTAGGAATCTTCTTGACCATACACAAGGCCATCAATATCTTCTATAGAGTGAAAAGCTTCCTACATATCATATGCCATCCGTCATAAGAAATAGTATAAGGCAAAAATATATTAAAAATAAAAAATTTAGCTCACACAACAAGAAAGTGGATCATGAGTAACTTAGAGTTGATGCATTTCATAGAGCATCAATCAATCAGTAGTTTCTGAATGATCGTAATAGAAATTCAATGGAGAGTTATTTGTTTCAGCCATGAGCACAAAGATAGGGAGCACATATAATATAACTAAGGAGTAAGAATGATGATAACTCATACACCATAAGTTTATTATATCTTAGGAACATATATTAGATGAGAGCCTAGGACATTGCCTTCATTATCAAAAGAGAGATTTCCATGTGCAAATTAACCCTCACTCCATGTGAGACTATTGCAGCATAGCTGCTATGGGAAAATGAAGGAATTTGTCATGGTAGTTAAACACTAAATTGAGCTAATTTCAGTGTTGTCCAATTAGGGCTATTGCATCTTGTCACAGGCAAATATTGCAGGACATTTCAACATTACCAAGGCAACAATCCAGGCATAGTCACTCTTTGTTTAGTTAAGTCAAAGCTCATGGAGAAAACAATGTAAATTGGAAACGGGAACTCTGGCCAAAAAACCCCGAAAAAACATCAAAAACAGTGCTAAAAACGAAAAGTGTGTATACTAGAGCGATGATTTTTGTTTTTTAAGGTCAATTTTGAACATGTTTTAAAAATGGCAGTGAAAACAAAATTTTCGTGCAAAATACAGTTTGAAAACAAAAAAGTGATGATACTAGAACGATGATTTTTGTTAGGGTCAATCTTTAAAATGTTTAAAAAATGCTAGTAAAACCAAATTTTTATGTGCCAAACAAAGTTTTTTATGAGGAAAAAGACACATTAATGTTTTGGTAGAATATCATTTTTCTTTCCCAATTATAAATTCAACATGTTCTCGACCATAACATGCTAGATACAAAAGAAATTGAAATTTTTTCAACTACAAAATTAAAAAACCATGACATTATGAACAAATTACATCACTAAATGAATTCAAAAGTCATTATTTTGTATATTGAATAAAACATATATTATATCTGTAATTTAATATTGCATTATAGATATTTTAAGCAATAAAAATTATCATAATTAAGACATATAATCCAACAACATAAAAATGCCTCATAGCTTCTCATTTAACACCATATGTAAATCATGAATTTTATTTCAAGATACGATGCATACTGTTAGAGTCGGTCCAGTTATCCCTCCATCAGAGATCAAAGCTCTTTTTTGCATTTCATGTTTTAGGTGCCCCACCAGTTTTCATCAGTTGCATTTCGTTAGGCATGCCATAACTCTGATGGAGTGGTTTGTGTCATTCATTCCCCTCGTGCATGTCACTGCTGGTTCAGGTTAAGTCATAAAGCTTCACAAGTCCTTTACAGTCATGTCTTAAATTTTTAGGTCTAGGTCTAGGGTTTCAGTCAGTTTAGTCTTGGAAAGCCTTAGAAGACTAGCAGGCCAGAGGGATGTCTTTGATAGATCATCACTTCAATAGTTTTCATCATTGTGCAGCTTAATAAGGACTTCTCTTCAAAACTCTGTTTTGAAGATAAGTCGCGACCTCATTTTTGTAAAAATTGTCAAAATTTTCAGTTCTTCAATTGTTTAAGTGCAGCCTTGGTCTCCTTTGCCAGAGTATATCAGGGCTATCCCTGCAAAAATTATCAAAGAAAATCATTATTTCAACCGATTTTAAAGGGGAAACCAAAAAGGTCAGAGCCTATTAATTTTGAAAAAGTGTCAACAACCAAACATAATATAATGGGTTTTCATTAAGGAAAAATTAAAAAATAAGGCTATATCAAGTCATTTCTCCTCATTTGCAACCCATTCCACATTTTGAGAGCCAAGAGCATCGTTCAAAGGTGATTTTGCAAGTTCGTGAGCAGTTTGGGTCAGTTCCAGGGCGTGCGGCGCATCAGGATAGGCGCGCAGCGCACCAAAGGCACACGGCACATGAGACAACAATTGACAGTGTATTTTAACACGCACGCGACAGGTTGGGTGAGGCGCGCGGCGCATAGGAGTTTATGCCTGAAATTTGCCCAGAAACCACTCAAATCACCTCTCTTCGTGCATCAATTCGTAGGTAGGCCTACACTCATAGCTTTCTCTTGGTTTTTAGATGGTTTATGTAAAGAAATTATGTTATACTTGCCATGAAAAACCAAGTGTATAAAACCTCTTTGTTCATCAATTTGCTGTAAGGACTCAAGTACCAAGTTTGTTGTAGGGTTTTCAAAAGTCACTGTTGCCAAGGTTTTCCTATTCCCTTTGTTTCCCATCCCCTATTTTCACCAACTTTTTTCCCAATAAATCCTCATAAAACCCTACACTATCTTCCGTCAAAATCCTAATCCCTCCCTTCTACTATAAACATGTAATCCCTACCTCATCCCAAAACCCTAACATTTCAAAATTTCTATGCCCCTTTCCCTTCCCTAATTTCCTTATTTTATTTCCATTGTTCCCATTTACCTAATGCTTCCCTTTTCCTAACAATTCCCTTTTCATTTGTGTCCCCTTGGTCACAGCATTTGAGAAAAACAAAAGGTCTACAGTCATTTTGTACACAATTGTATATCAGCATATATATATTCCAGCTACCTTGTTGTTAAAGAACATGTCAGAGACCGAGTCAGTATATGAGCAGGATTATGATAGTGATTCTACACCGGAGTTCAATGTGCCTAATGTGCCACGGAGGTATCACAAAGGTGGCAAAAGTGGACAACATGTTAGGGAGGAGCCTACTTCTTTGGCTCAATTGCAAGCTTGTCCACTTGCAATGGATTGTTTTTGGCGCCAAGCATGTTACCAATATTGTGAGATGATCTCACAAACTCAGCATCATCGGGAACTGGTCCTTCTATTCGTCATTTGTTGGCATTATGGCACAGGTTTTGTCCTTGATGGCAACCTTCTTTGGTATCAGATCTCAGTTCAGGCACTCAGAAAGTAGAAAAAGACATATACGCAGGTTCATCTAGACGAGGGCGCGTATACACGCGGGTTATACATTACAAAAGCGCGTATATGTTGGGGATCATTCTTTTGGTCCATGGCAGTTAGATCTTGGAACTTGAACCTATGTTTTGGACTATGGCGTCTCATCAAATGTGTTGATCCCTAGTTTTGGGTTCATGGTATTGAAAGGTTATGGTTTTGGACCATGGTATTGGGGAAGGCCTAACGCTATAAAAGAAGAAGGAGGTCTTGTGACAAATGACCATATGAATTATTATTGAAGATCTGACAAAGTGCTAGAGCTGGTATATTGGGTGGTGATGCAGATCTGGATCTGAACGAAGGAGGAACCTTAGCGCAAAAGGAAGGATAAGTTCTATTCATGGATCATAATCTTTAAGCCTGAATGATAGTATCTTTGTATGATTTTGATCTGCTAGATGTGGTGCTTGTTTGATCTATAAGTCTGAAAATCTGGGCTAATTAGTGATTGAATATCTGGAAGAGTGTGTTGTCCTTTATAGATCTGTACGCAGGTTCAGTGAAGCAAAGGCGCATATACATGTAGTTTAGGTGAAGTGAAGGTGCGTATATGCAGGTTGTTCCATACGCAGATGCGTATGCACACAAGTTACAGACTGTTGAAATAATGTATATGCTTTAAGTTGTGATCTAGCTGTTTCTGCTTATTGCTGCTGTGTTCTGGGTTTCGTTGTATGGTTTCTGGTACTGTGTTTTGGGTACAGCTGGCAAAGAAGTATCTACTTGATTTCAGATCTAGTTGGTGAAAAGGAGTTTGGTTGATGAAGAATTTCTTGATGATTGTTTGATGTTCATGGATCCAGTCTGAAAATTGATGAAACGTTGTCCCTGGAAGAAATAGAAGGTTATAGCCTTCTGTACGCCAGCACCTACGTATTAGTATCTTGGCTAGTGCAAGAGCTAAGGGGGTTGTAGCTCCCTTCCTGGAGAGCCTGAAAAATGAGAGAGGGTTGTAGCTCTCTGCAGGTTGCAGCCTGCATACTGGTAAAAATACTGTACCAGTATATTGTAAAAGAAGTTTCTAATTGAAAAGAAGATAGAGACGAATTGCAGCAGGTGGTTTTCACCCACGTTGGGTTTCCACCTTATATCTTTTGTTCTTGTGTGTGACTATCTTTCTGCTCTGTTTTACTGTCTCTGGTTACTGTTATTTGATTCTGCATCACAGATTAACAATCATCATCAGAAAGATTAAGTAAAGTAAAAGCTTGTTTTGTATACGCGGGTTTCCTTCTGCATAATCGCATATATACGC
>APFE030902165.1:0-32138 GCA_000404065.3 Pinus taeda | reverse complement strand
AATGCAAGATGAAAGACCCATTGCTTTTGAAAGTTGTCCAATCAAGGGAAAGTTTTTACAGAAAGCTATTTATGAGAATGAAATGTTGGCAATACTCCATGCACTTAAGAAATGGCGACCCTACCTAATCGGAAGACACTTCAAGGTAAAAACTTTCAACATTTTTTAGAACAAATATTATCCTCCGAAGAGCAACAAAAGTGGGTCACAAAGATGTTGGGTTATGACTTTGAAATCATCTACAAAAAGGGAAGCAAAATATGGTGGGATATGCACTCTCAAGAAAGGATGAGGATGTGGAAGCATTGTTGTGTGCCATTTCTATTATTGAACCAGATTGGATAAGCAAAGCAAGGGAGGAATGGAAGAATGATGAAGAAGTGTGGGCACTTATTCGAAAGTTACAACAAGATTACAGTACATTTGATACATTTAGCTGGAAAAATGATTCGTAATGGTGAAAATATCACTTATACCTCTGTAAGAATTCCCAACTAAAAGAAAGGATTCTTATGGAATTTCACACTTCTCCCTTAGGAGGACACTCAGGATTTTTAAAAAATTACCACAGGGTTAAGAAGGAATTTTTTTGGGATGGCCTTAAATCAAATATTCAAAAGTTTCTAGCGGAATGTTTGGTTTGCCAACAAAATAAAGTTGAAACAATTAAGACACCGGGTCTATTACAACCTTTATCCATTCCAAGCCAACGTTGGGAGGAGGTCTCAATGGATTTTATCATAGGTTTACCCAAGTTTGAGGGAAAGAGTGTCATCATGGTGGTAGTTGATAGACTTACCAAGTATGCACAGTTTTTTGCATTATCACATCCATTTAACGCCAGCATAGTTTCTATTGCATTTATGGAAATAATTCAAAAGCTACATGGAAACCCAAAGATTATTGTAAGTGACAAAGACCCCATTTTCACTAGAAATGTTTGGACATAATTATTTTCTTGTCTTGATACTCAGTTAGCTGATAGCTTATATTATCATCCTCAATCTTATGGGGAAACTGAGATAGTAAACAAATGTTTGGAAGGATATCTTCGTTGTTTTGTATATGATAAATAGACACAATGGGTCAAATGGTTGCCTATGGCTAAATGTTGGTATAACACCATTTATGGCACTTTATGGATATCAACCACCATCCATCACATCATATTTAAGAGAAAATTCTAAGGTTCAAGCAGTGGAACATCACATCAAACATTAGCAACAAGTCCTCCAACTCTTAAAGGATAACCTCGTGTTGGCACAGAATAGAATGAAACAATAGGAAAATCAACATCGCATCGAAAGAAGTTTTGATATAGGTGATTGGGTAGTATTCCTACAGCTACAACCATATAAGCAAATGTACCTCAAGCAAGCTAAGAAGGATAATAAATTATCACCAAAGTATTATGGTCCGTACAAGGTGTTGCAAAAGATTGGTACTATGGCATACAAATTGGAGCTTCCTGCAGCTTCTCGATTGCACCCAATTTTCCATGTTTCATGTTTAAATAAGGTTATAGGCGACAAGCTCCCAATTCAAACAATATTGCCAGAACTTCACGAGTAAGGAAAAATCATATTGGAACCGGAAGCAGTCACAGAAACAAGAACTCGACATCTACGAAATTGATCAATTTTGGAGTATCTTATCAAGTGCAAGAACTTATCCGCTGAAGATTCCACACGGGAGGATGAGAATTTTATACAGAAGAATCCAAAACTTGTCAAGCGTTGAGGACAACCCTTTTTTGAAGGAGAGGGGCATGTTGGGTCCCTATAATACTAGTGATTACCCCATTACTATTGTAGTTGTACCCCTTATTAATATTGTTGTGCCCCTATTATCCCCATATTGTTATTACTGTGCCCCATAGAATCCCTCTATTGTTATTTTTGTGGCTTTATATTATTATTGTTAGGTCAGCTGGGTTATACTATGACTCCTTAGACTCATATATATAGAAAGGAGATTTTGTCATTTGAATCATCCAAGAATTGTTCATTTATGTAATGTAAAGGAGGTTGCCCCCTCGAAGAGGCTGAATTATAAGGCGTTGATCTATACATTCTATCTTTTTTTGAGCTGGTTTCATAACAATGTACACCATATATCTAGTTACATCATCTATTAAAAATTAACATCTTCAGTGAAATCAAAGCATTTAATGCAAGCAATCAAATAGGATGAGAAATAAACATGTACACTAAAATCAATGCATATAATTCAAATAATAAAAAGGATTAGAAATCAACATATACATTGAAATCAATGCAACTGATGTTGCCAACAATCAAATAGGATTAAACTTAATTCAGAAAATACACAATTTTTTCTGTAACCCATCATTGGAAATGGTATACAAGACATGCTTCAAAACATAGAAGGAACAATATCATCACATGAGAAGTCTACACATAAATGAAGCTTTTACAATACATGAAATTAAGGATTCATACTCATATATTCAAATTATAAATGAAATCTGAGAGTACATATGTTAAAATAATATCGCTCCACACTTTCAAGTGAAAGTATGGGTAATTTTCTAAACAAAGGTATAAATTCCCTCTTAAAATATTTAGATACACGAAGTAGATAAAAGAAAAAAACTTAACCCCATAATAAATAAGGGTTTCATCTCATAACTCTGTGTTGAGGCTGAAAAGAACCACAAGAAACAATGAATGATCCTAGCAGAGAAGACAATATACCAAACAATAGATAAGGTAGCATTTTCCCCATTAATTGTGAAACTATCCACCAAAAAGTAGAGACGATGTGAAATAACTGACTTGGCACGAGTGAGAGTAGTGAACAATTAATTGACAATATTTGAACCAAATTTCAAACCTGCTGAGAAAAAACCTTGAGTATGAAGGGACTAGAGGTACTTGTAGAAGAGGAAATAGAGGAATTTGTGTCAACCATATTGGAGAAAAATAATAAAATAGGTATGTAGAATATGCGAAACAAAACCCTTAAAAAAATTGTTTACCTGTTGAAGGAAGGCTTATCATCGCAAGCCAACATTTGAGTGGAATGTGTAGCACAAAACAAAGGGGGTTATTTTGAATAAAATAAGTCTATAACATTAGAGGAACACTAAAATAAAATACTTATCAAAATTGAGAAGAATATACATACTTAAATCAGAGAAATGGTACCGCACTGAGCCAACACCATGGAGCGTGCCCAGAATGGTTTCACTCTTCGTGCATAAATGCAAATAGGGGTATATTCATCAAATTCACAAAAGAGAAGAGATTGTGCAAGTAACCCTCAATAAAATTAATAAATTATTGAGGGGATCTTTATAAGATGAAATATGTAAAACAAAACGAACAACTTACCGAGTTCATACTGGAAGGAAAACATAAGTCAATCCTCATTGAAATCATGAAATATGATTAAATACCCAATTGTGTCCCTATCCAGACATAGACAAGGCAAAAAAAAACAGTGAGCCTTTTAAACAAAGAATAGACTAGGGCACTTAAATAAGTTTGAACACAATCCTCGATGGAAAAATTACCTGCTTCAATGGGCAGTGGAGGCGTCGGAGCTCTAGAAAGCTCCCCAACACCTTCACAGAAAATCTCATTTATAACAGTCTCCTTCCTCATCAAAACGCTGTTACAGGAGCCGATACATGGAGTGAGACAAGAAGGTGCGTTAATCCAAAATGTTACAAACACTATCTCTAGGGTAAGAGAAGAAGAATCCATAGTATCTATCAGATGAGAGTGCCTTAAATCCAACCATCGAAGGGCAGAGAGTACCATATGCCATGTGATAATCACATGGCCCTAGCCTAGGTGGCACAAGAACATTCGGCATGAGAACCAAGTCCAATTTGTGACAAACAATAGTAGGATAGGTAAATTGAAAGGTACGTTAAGTGATAAGGTAGGAGGGAGGGGTTACTCTTGTTATATGACCTTAAATCTCCTAATACATAGTTAAAAACACTAAGGTTAAATATTACAATGTGTATCCAAGTAAACATAAGGAGCTATAACAGCATTCACACCTCACATTGCGTAGATGGTTCTTGGGTTTAACATTAGGAAAATGGGTCATCCAACAAATTTATAAAAGGAATTGACATTTTGACCACCTACACACCTTCTTAATAATATGCCAGGTTGTCACATAATAATGGGAAGGATAAAAAATTATTAACACCACAATTTATACGTCGATTTTATATGTCTACCTAGAAAACGAAGACCACATGATGTTCCATAAAATAAGGTAATGAATATTGTTACCATGGAAAGGAAACAAACAAGTAGGAATGGATTAAACATTATAATGGAATGTGGGAAGAATATATATATATATATATATGTTTAGATAGAGGATTATTACAAGTGGTATTAGTGCCTAGTTTCAGCACTAGGCTTGCAAGGAACCATCACAGTAAAACAAAATATATGCATAAATATTAGTATGTGATAGCAAGCTGTATTGTTTTATAAGGTACGTAAGTGAAGGATACCGCCATAGAATGACAAAGCTGCATTCCCCTCCAACCATAACAGTGGGTGAAGAACTATATGTGGAATTAGGTAATGGAAGTACCCCACCAACCTTTTAGTTTATGGATGTCATCAGAAACTTGCAACAAGAGTTGAATTACATCATAAACAATAATGAATGCCTACTAAAGGCAAGTGAGGAACAAGAGAGGATGATAAGCTAGTTACCAAATTGTTTATCCATAGAAGCATATAATCGGAAGGGCTGAAGAGAAAAAAAATATAATCAAATTTAAAGAAGTCCTAAAGTGGACGCAAATCGAATAGGACATATCCAAAATCACAAAGAGAAATGAAGAAAATAGAGTTACAAGTAGAGTTTAGGAAAATCAAACCCCCTACTTTTTATGGTGGAAGGGAAGAAGACAGAGAAGCATGGCTTCTTAACATGATAAAATAATTTTAGGTATATGAGTGCGAGAGTAACTTGAAGGCCTGATTGGTTATTTACTAGCTATAGACCAAAGCTACAATATGGTGGGGGGAGCTTACTCTCTGGTGGGAAGAGGCCAAAATTATACATCTATTGGGAGAGAAGAAAATTTCTTGGGATGAATTCCATAAGTAGTATAAGTCTCGATACCTAATGAACTGATACTCTGATGATTGTGCCAAGGAATTCCATGAGTTAAGGCTAGTACAAATAACTATGGATTAGTTTGTAGTGAAATTTACAAACTTATTACGGCATGTTCCCTATATTAAAGAAGAGAAAGTCGAGGTACAAAGACTTTTGAACTATTTACCAACACCTTACAAAGAAAGGATTGAGTTTGACAATCCTAATTTAATGGATGAGGCAATAAGGAAAGCTAGGATGTGCTATCAACAATTCAAGAATAGAGGAGAAGACTTAAAAACATGGAAAAATAAGGACATAACCAAATCTGTAACGAGTGAAAAATCACAGAAACCTCCTTATATTAGAATTTTGGAAAGGATCATTAGAGGAAGAAATTTAAAAAGGGAAATATAAATTAGTCGGCACAGTCACATATTGAGTCGAAACCCATGGAATTAAATAGGAAAAGGGGAAATGGGGTCAAGGAAATAGAACCACTAAAGTGTTGGGGTTGTGGAGAACCACATTTATCAAGGGATTGTCTACATAATCCAGGATCTATTCAGAATATTCAAGTGGTCCATGAAGCAACAACTATGATTGATGTTCCGATAAATATTCCTAGGATCAATGCGTCACAAGGGAACATACAATATGAGCATCAATTTACTATTATTCAAATGGTTGTCACACATAATCATATTTAAACAGTCTTGTTTTAGATTCCTATGATTTATTAATAGCCACAAACTAGTTGGAGAAATAGGGAGTTTTCATAAACTGTTTAGAGAAAACAGTGAGTTGCATGGGTCAAGAGGGGTAAACGCGGTTAATTAGAGTTAAATGAAACCCAATATCCATCCAAAAAATTTGAGCCTTATAGCTAAAAAGGAATGCAAGAAAAGGATGTCAGATATACATGGTGCTGTTGGAAACAAATAAACAACAAACATAAAAGTAAAAGTTAGAGACCTTACAAGTTATCAGTGAATTCCAATATGTTTTTCCAGAGGATATTCCAGGTTTACTCCATTGTAGAGACATATATTTCTCTATCGATTTAGTACTAGGTGCCACCCCTCTATCTATAGCTTCTTATCAAATGAGCATACGAGAGTTACTAGAATTAAAAATGCAGTTACGGGAACTGTTAGAAAGAGGTTACATATATCCCAGTGTTTCTCCATGGGAGGACCGCATACTATTTGTCAAGAAAAAGGATGACACATTTAGAATGTGCATTGATTATCATTAATTGAATAAGCTAACTGTTAAAAATAAATACTCACTACCCCAAATTGATGATTTGTTCGATCAAGCGAGGGGAGAAACTATATTTTCAAAGATTGATTTAAGAATAGGCCACCAACAACTTTGAATAAAATATGAAGATATTCATAACAAAACTTTTAGAACTATATATGGTCACTATGAGTTCATAGCATTACCATTTGGTCTCATTAACACACCAAAAACCTTTATGTGTTTAACAAACATAGTATTCCACAAATATCTTTATAGGTTTGTGTTGGTATTCATAGATGAAACTTTAGCGTATTCAAGAAATGAAGAAGAACAGAAAGAACATCTGAAATTGGTATTACAAACTCTAAGGGAACACTAGTTATATTCTAAATTCAACAAATGGGAGTTTTACAAAGACAAAATACAATATTTGGGTCATGTCATTTCCAAGGAAGAATTTTTTGTTGATTTTGAAATGGTTAGGGCTATTATGAATTGTACCATACCTAAGGATGTGTCAGTAGTTTGCTCACTTATGGGAATCACAGGATATTATTGAATATTTATAAAGAGATTCTCAAAATTGTCTTATCCCATTACTTCCTTATAGAAGAAAGGAACAAAATTTGAATGGAAATCCAAATTCCAAGAGAGATTTGAAAAGTTAAAACAACTTGTAACAATAGCCCCTATACTAAAAATTAAAGACCCAAACAAGGAATTCACTGTTTGTATTGATGCTTGCTTGGAAGGTCTTTTGGGAGTGTTGATGGAATAAAATGCAGTGATAGCCTAACAGGCTAGGAAGTTGAAACCACATGAAACTAATTTTTCTATGTATGATCTAAAGCTAGTAGCAGTGATACATGCTCTAAAAATGTGGAGATATTATTTGTTAGGAAAAAAATTACCTTGGTAACAAATCACATCAGCCTGTAGTATTTTTCAGCCAAACTAATCTAAATGCTAGATAAGAAAGGTGGCTAGCTTTCCTCGGTGAGTTTCAATTCAATATTAAACACATAAAAGAAAAGGAAAACAAAATAGTCAATGCTTTAAGTAGAAATTATGATGATTTGAGGGGAGTATCAATTATTAGTGTCAATACATATTTTCTGGAACATATTACAAACTATGCAATAAGATCATCAATACCTGGATATTCAGCAAAAATTACAACAAATGGAAGTTCCTAGATAAGCTAAAAATTCTAAAAATTTGTTAACCTACTGAAATAGATTGTATATTCCCAATGTGAGTATTAAAACAAGTGATACTAGATGAATATCACAAGAACCCATATGCGTTCCATATTGGATACCAAAATATGATAACATCATTAAGGACAAAAAGATTGGGTAGGCATGAAGAAGTAGGTGGCATAATACTTAGAAAAATGTGTAGAATGTCGCCAAGTAAAGGTGGAGCATCAACACCTTGCTGGATTATTGAACCCACTACCCATTCCTGAATGGAAGTGGGAAGTGATTGCATTGGATTTTATTACAAGATTACCAAGGAGAACATGACAACATGAATCCATCATGGTGGTAGTGGAAACTTTGACTAAAGAAACACATTTTACATTGTTGCAGTATACTTTTGAAACCGTACAAATTGTTAATCTATTCATGAAGGAAATTTTCCGACTGCATGGAGTACCAAAGATTGTAGTGTCAGATAGAGATGCTAAATTTACCTCCAAGTTCTAGAAATCTTTGTTTGGGGGAACGAGGACTCAATTAAATTTCAACACTACATATCATCATCAAACTAATGGAAAGACAAAAAGGACCAATTAGATCTTGGAGGATATGATGCGAATGTACGTCATGGATAGGCCTACTAAGTGGGAGGGTTTTCTAGATTTAGAAGAATTTTCATATAACAATAGCTATCAAACTTCAACAAAAATGAGTGCTTTTGAAGCTTTATATGGAAAAAAATGACATACATCACTGAGTTGGTGTCAATCAGAAGATCAATTGATATTAGGATAGGATGCTTTGCTGGAAATGGAATAGGTGGTATGGAATATTACAAATAACATCAAATTTACATAGGACAGGAAAAAAATCTACACAGACAAGAAAATAACTCATAAAGAATTTAATATTGGAAACCATGTTTACTTAAGAGTAAAGCCAAGTAACAAAACCTTAAGAATTGGTACATGTGAAAAATTAGCACCACGTTTTTGTGGGCCTTATAAAATCTTGGATAGAGTTGGTCTAATAGAATATCAATTGGATTTGCCCAGTCATATTAAAGTTCATAATGTCTTTCAAGTGTCTTTATTAAAGAAATATGTTCATGAGAATTCTCATGTGGTTGATTGGAATTCAATACAGGTGGAACCCAAAGGAGATTTCCTATCAGGGTCACTTTGCATCTGAGATCAGAAAGAGATCTAGCTCCAAAATCGATTCGTTGCTCGGGTTAAAGTGCATTGGAGGCATGTTACACCTTAGGAGGTTACTTGGGAGCGAGAGGATAAAATGAAAGAATCTTATTCCTCTCGGTTCAAGAATGAAGAAATAAACTATAAACTAAAAAGAGGGGGAAGATGTAATACCCCTTCGTTTCTATGAAAATATTTTTATGTTTTAGATATAACTATTTATAGTTGTGATGGCTAGAAAGTCATGGTGAACTAGAATTAAATAAACAATAAAGTATGATGATGTAATAACTGAATTTTATTAAAGAAAAGGGAAAAAACTAGAAATTACTTAGGAAAGAAACACTTGAGTTAAAGAGATTACTGCCAAGCTCCAAAAACCAAGGTTGGTAGATAAGATCAAGACAATGTTCCTTTAAATGAATCATAAAAATCCCTATGGATTGATTAATAAGATTTAATACGATTGGAGAGAAAAACTATTAAATCACTCTATGTTGGAAGAAACAATGGGTAAGGGTGAATAAAGCATCATGTGAGAAAAAATAGGCTTTAAAGAAAAAGGAGAATATACCTCTTTCACAAAGGAGAAAAAAAATAGAAAAGCCTAGGTTATTGGGTTCGAAGACCCTAGAAAGTGGGACACCACTAAGGAAAGATCTGTTAGGGAAGTAAGGCATGAAATACCTTATATGGAATCACAAGAGATGGTTGATTCTTTTGGAAGGATATCTCTGCTTGGGAGGGATTGGAGGATCAGTTCATGGTTGGGAGGAAGGTGTTTTTCCAAAGTGCAACCTTAGTTATAAATGTGGTTAGAAATTTCTATAGATTTATTAACTATTAGTTTGATGAAAATTATGAGTATATTAGTTATTTTTGTAGCATGCAATAGGAACTCTAAAATGTGCAACTGTTTTAGTGAATCTATATCATGTTTTGTATTGGTCATAGAAATGACTGAATAATGATAGATGGGAGTGGTTATATAATTGTGAGGAAATTTTCAAATAGGAATAAAATAAATTATTACAGTGAAAATTCATGATTTATAGACTATTTATGGATGCATGCATGAGAATATTTTTCTCTAATGAAATTCTAGAATGAATAGTGTAAGAAGATCATAATTTTTTTTATTGTTACTGAAAAATAAAATACTCTTGATTTATTATCCCTGGAACTGATTTCAATGTTGGGTTGGGTTATGGATAATGTGAGCACCTAGGGTGAAACGATAACTAGTTTAGTTTCAAATTTCCTCATTCATGGAATATGATGTACTACACAAAAAGAGAAGCCAAGTAATTGTATTAATAATGAGTAATTGATCAAAATCATAGTTGGGTAGTCAATTCTAAATTATGGAAATTGATAATTAAAATGTGAATTATATTTATGAGAGTTTCCATGGTGTTCTCTCATGTGCGACTTACATCATTAATATATGGATCTTTTCCTAGATTACAAAGGAGAATAATTTCCATAAGCGAATTAACATTCACATGGAGAGACATGATGAAAAATTTGAGGTTTGGTTTGAAATATTAGAATGATAGAAAATAATGATACTAGATAACCAATATTGGTGTGACTAAACTGTATCAAACAAATATTATACGGCGATGGAGATTAAAGAAAAAAATGTTAATAAAATATGTCACTTAACATAAAAGCATCTAACTGGATCAACCATTTCTAATAGTAGGTTATTTCTAAACAACTTCAAAGAGGAACACTTTCTCACAAGCTTCTCACAAAGAACGTGAAGCTGGGAAAAACTAGGTATGCCAATTACCTTGGGGTAAATGTTGAATTCTTTCCTATAGAGGAAGAAAGGACTAATAGCAAGGTTTGAGCCAGATGATTGAGTTATTCTGGTATAACCTTGACATCAACCCCATACAAGGCTGTGAATAATACTAGTACACAATCAAATAAATGATAGCCTCGGTACAAATTTCTGGAGCTGGAAACTTGTCAAACTAAACTACCTATAGAAGCATTTCGTAATAGACATACATAAATATATATAAATAAATCCTTAGATTTACTTATGGAAACAACTACTTGGGAAATGAGACTGAACATTTCCTTAATCAGTATAGTCAAATGTAAATGTCATATTTACTATTAAAACTTGCGTACATGGACATTATGAAAGGAATAGATTTCATCATAGTAGCAGTAAACATTGCTTTCAGACATAATTAAGAAATATATTTTTTATCGTAACCAATCACTAGAAATGGTATACAAAACAAAATTTGAAATAGAGGAAAGAATATTGTAATCACATGACAGGATTACATAGAAATGAATCTTTCATAATACATGAAATTAAGAATTCATACTCATATATTCAAACTAGAAAGGAAATTTGAGAGTACAACTCTTGAAATAATATTGCTCGAGACTTTCTACTGAAAGTATGGGTATTGTTCTAGATAGTGGTTTAAATTATCTCTTAAAATATTTACATACAACAAGTACATAAATAAATAAATAAAACTTAACCCCATAACAAATAAGGATTTCATCTCATAAGTTTGCGTTGAGGCTAAACAAAACCACATAAAACAATGAACAATCCCAGTAGAGAAGACAATAAAGCAAATAAGAGAGAATGAACCATTTTCCCCATTAACCATGAAATTATCCATTGAGAAGCAAAGATGATGTGAAATAACCTACCTAGAAGGAGTGAGAGTAGTCAACCAATCATCGATAATATTGGAACCCATGTTGAAACCTGCAAGAGAAAAACCCTTGAGTATGCAGGGGCTGGAGGTACCTAGAGAAGAGGAATAGAGGGATTGGTGTCAACCATGTTTGAGAAAAATGATCAAATAATTATGCAAAATATGTGAAACAAAACCCTTCATAATAAATTGTTTACTTGATGAAGGAAGGTTGGCCACCATGAGCCAACATTTTCATAGAATGTGCAATGTAGAAAAAAAGGGGGTTATTTCGAATACAATAACTCTATAATGTTGGAGGAACACTAAAATAAAATGCCTATCGAAATTCATGAGAATACACATACTTGAAATAGAGCATCGGTACCATGTTGAGCCAGCACCATGGAGTGCACCCATAATGGTTGTTGTCTTCCTACATAATGACAATTAGGGGTATATTCGTCAAATTTAGAAAAGACAACAGATTGTGTAAGAAAACTTCAATAAACTTAACAAATTATTGAGGGGATATTTATAAGCCGAACGAGGAAAAGAAAAACAAACGACTTACTGAGTTCATACTAGAAGGAAAAATTAAGCCAATCCTAGTTGAAATCATGAATTAAGAGCGAATACCCAATTATGTCCCTGTATGGACATAGATAAGGCAAAAGAAAAACACAGATTTTTAAACCAAGAACATATTAGGGCACTTAAATAATTTTAAAAATGACCCTCATTTAAAAATTTACTTGCTTCATTAGGCAGTGGAGGTGTCGGAGCTCTGGAAAGTGCTAGAACACCTTGACAAAAATCCTAGCTATGATAGTATCCTTCCTTATTGGAACAATATTACAGGATCTGAGACATGGAGCAAGACAAGAAGGTTCGTGAATGAGACATGTTACAAACCCTAACTCTAGGGTAAGAGAAGAGTAATCCATAGTAGTTTTCGAATGAGATCCCCTCAAATCCAACCATCAAAGTGTGGAGAATACCATAGGCCATGTGACAATTGCATGGGATTGGCCTAGGTGGTGCAAGACTATTCGCTACGAGAAGCAAGTCAAACATGCGACATAGAATACCAGGACAGATAAATTGGAAATTAATTTAAGTGATAAGGTAGAAGGAGGGAGGGCTTACTCCTGTTATATGACCCTACAATTCCCACAACACAGTTAAAAATACAAAGGTTAAAGATTGCAGTGTGTATCAAAGTAATCATAAGGAGCTATAACAACATTCACACCTCACCTTCTGTAAACTGGTCGTTCGTTTTAACATTAAAGAAAGTGGTCATCTAACAAACTAATAAAAGGAATTGACATGTTGGCCACCTACACACCTTCTTAATCATATGCCAAGTTGTCACATAATCACGAAAATTATAAAAAAATTTAACATGACGGTTTATATGTAAGCCTAGAAAATGTATACCACATGATGTTTCATAAACTAATGTAAGGAATAATGACACCATGGAGAGGACACCAACCATTACGAATGGAATAAATATTATAAGGGAACGTGGGAAGACTATATATGCGTGTGTGTGTGTAAGACTATTACAACTCCAACCAAATAGAACTACTCTGTTGATGCAACTGCGTAGTCCTTATGCTGCTTCGTGGAGAAAAATTTGGCCTCCTCTTCGTGAATCTTTGTAATTAGAAAACTTCCTATTGATCACTGCTACTCTACCCCTTTCACACTACTACTCTATTACTGGCTTGATCTCACTGTTGAATCAACTCCCACTGGGAAATCAATTTGCCTTCATCACTGAGTATTTGTACTGGTGTGTTCTCCATCTACCCATCAACCTCTTCTCATAATATCTCATTGGGACTCCAACGGCCACGATTAAAGCTTAATCGATAGTTGAGATAATTTCAAAGTCAATAGGTGTGAGTTTTTAGAGAATTGTCATATTTCTCAATTAATTACTATTAATTAGCCATTTTTTATAAGCGAGAGTTAGGAAATTTTTAATTATGGTCATTAATTTAATTGAACCATCTCTAGGTGGAATTTCCAACAATGATTTTTGGGTTTTGGAAAAATTATGTGTTTTGGCTCCTCATCAAAGTCTCGATACTAGAACACCATCCGATGCTACAAAAGCTAGCATGCACCAATATTATTGTTTATCAATTGCACAAGCCCAAGAAGCATAATTCATTTCATTTGACACTTCTTGATATGATACTTTCTTAATTAATAGAAAAAAATCATAACTGCTTTGAAGATAAATCTAAACTTTTAAGCATTCAATACCATTAAGAATATTCTAAAATATTCCATGAATATTAAATATGTTTGATCCACTTAATAATTATTAATAATTAAATTAACATTATGGAAGCTCTATTTAATAAAGTAATTCATTAAAATATCATTTGAATATATAAAAGTGTGTTTAATTAGAGTAAGAAAATTCTACAAAATTTGAAATATTTTTAATTAATTATTTTTTTCATTTATTATTATTATTATCATCCAATTTTAAGGTCACAACCAAGCCTCCTCTGTGCAACTATTTGGCTAATCTAAATTGGTCTATGAGACCCCGTTGCTTGTGGGAAAAGGGACCCCAAATTGATGTATGAGACCCCTTGTTCGTGGGAGAATGGACCCCACCTCCTTAGCTTGACTAATCTACGAAGGCATACATACTCTACCCACCTCTTGTTTTGGACCTATGACCTCTTAGGAGGAAACATATCCTCTTAAGCATTAGGCCTACTCAAGTGAACACATAATGTAAGTAAACACACAAGTGTTGAAAATTTAAAATAATCTTCTAACTAAAACATATTTAAATATATTAATTATATAGAGTTAGATGCATTTATTTTGGAATAAGGTTTTCTTAATTTAAGTTAATTTATCAACTAGCACAACCATATAAATCAATTTGTTCGTAAACATTTATAGGAATCAATTGATAACAAGTGCAACATAGTAACTACCTGGTGGAGCTTAGTTTAAATATAGAGAAATTAGAGTAAAAACTTCGAATTCAAGTTAGCATTAAGGTTTAGAATCTAGTGAATTTAGCTTTTACTCATTGATAAATTGAGATCTTTTGTTAATTGTAATTTTGCATTGGGGAAAAAGAAGATCTAATCCCACCTTGTGAGAACAATAATGTCTTATTATAGTGATAATGTTATTGTCGATAAAATTTTACATTTTCTATATAAAATATAAATAAATACAATGTATATCCAATCAGAGAAAATCCCTATAATGGGTATAATAATTCTATATCAATGATTTCTAATAAATAATTCTATAATGATTTCAAATAAATATTGTATCAGTAATTTACATATAACATAGCTAAAATTCAAATTCACTAAAACATGCTGTAACAGTTTGAGTTTTGAGTGTAAACATGGCCTTCCTTAAACAATAATGTTTACAGACTTTCAATGATTAGAATGAAAAAAGGAAACTCCGACTCTGTTTTTTTATCCGTACCAATAAACTTGAAAGAGATTTTTTCACCAATATAAACTAAGAGAGAAAAACTTGACGTCTAACTTTTCTAATATGCACGATTAAATTTGCTAATAGAAAACGAAATCTACCCTGACATGAAATCAGTTTTGAGAAACGATTTTCGGTATAAATTTGGAAGGTTATATACTTAAAAATATAAATATAATTCCTAACGTAAACTGTAGGTTTAAAATGATAATATCATATGCATTTGGAAGCACCTTAACGAATACTAAGCTGGGCCTTCATGAGTAGTGGCAGATGCAAATAAATGGTTACAAAGTAGCATGTGTATCGTTAGGCATCAAAGAATTATTTATAAAGCTGTATTAGTAGTTACAATAGTTGTATCTAGGGATACTAGATTTAAGAAGAGAAAACTTTTTATTCTGACAATGAACCACACTGGCTGGTTCGAAACGGGTCGACAAATATTTATCTATATTATATAGCCCAAACTACTCTTTCACCTTTCCATTCAATCAATAATTCAAATATTATGCAAATACACCCTTCATTCTATTAACCTTTCAATGAATGGAGCGTGCTGCATTTCTATCTGTAGTGCAAAATGGAATGTTATGACTTCAACTAGTTTAGTTTTTTCCACGTTATGACGCTACACCTGTCCTACGTTACGCGTCAAAATACTTTCACATCGACGGATTTTCAAAGACGTGATGCGTATCGATAAGATTTTCAAACAGGTGAAACTTATTCGATTTAATTTGAGTATGGAGGTTGTGTTTTTTATTTCAGTGTGAAAATTTTTATTGTAATGTTGATTTTTTTAGCTTTTTATGTTGTGAGTTTATGAGTCTTCTCTAACTTTTTTGAGCATAGAAATAAAATCTTAAATTAAACTAAATAATTCATTATAAACTAAGTTTGGTCTGAGTGGCGTTTAACACCACATCATTTATAATAATTCTAAATATTTTCTACTTTTATTTATATTTTTAATACTAAATAATTTTTTTATAATATAATAATTTATGTTTATGAATATAATATAGTAAGAAAACAATAACTTAATCTTTATATAATATTTTTTTTTAATTAATCTACACAATCAATCTATGTGTCATTAGTTTATATTAACATTTTTTAATTTAATTAATTTAATTAAAATAAAAAAATTGATTATACTTTGTAGATATTTTTTTAATTTGTATATTTCATATAAATATTTCAAAATTTTAATAAAAGTTAAATCCTTATCATTAGTTTAATAATTAAATTTTAATTTTAAAAATCTTATTCTAGAATAAACATATTTTTGAACATAATAATTATTAAATAAATACAGAATATTTAACTTTCACATTATTCCTAAGCAAATTAAATATGAGATTTACTGACAACTGTCAAAGTTATTATTTTTTTTTACCTTTTCAATTAAATTAATTAATAAATATTCCCATTTAACCTCAGAAGCACAGTCACATGTGTTACCGCATCTTATTATTGTTCTCATACTCTAAACATCTGATCTGTTATCATTTAAAAATCTGATATGATCTACTGTATATAGACAAGATATACACATCACCATATATGTACTTTTGTCTTTATATTGACTCAATATAAAGAACGAAAGCCTTTCTACACCCGCAATCTCTTCATGTCTTGAACTGCATATCAAGACAATCAATGGTATATGCATGGCTTCACCTGCCAAAATTGATCTGTAATCATCCGAGTTACGCGTTTTCAGCATTTCATCGTCCACGCCATACATACTCTCACTTCCGAGCTACGCGTTTTGAGTATTCCAATCTCCGCACCATATATGGAACTCGCAGGGCATTTTTGTCAGCACCCGTGCAATATAATTAGCGTTGAATCGATTCTTTCAACTCCACTATGGACGAAATTCTCCCACAGGCCCTAGCAGGCGAAGATGGCGCAGAAAGATCATCCCAATTTAAGGGAATCCGATATCGAAAATGGGGGAGTTGAGTAGCCGAGATTCGAATGCCGAGATCTCGACAGAAGTTACGGCTTGGATCATACACAACTGCGGAACAGGCCGCCCACGCATTCGACGCCGCAGTGTATTGCGTTAGAGGGCCAAACGCCGTATTCAACTTTCCGGATTCGCTTCCCTCAATTATGTTGGGTATTTTTGCAACCCAAAAATATTCACACACACTACTGTGTGTTTTCTGGTTTTCATTCGCTGCTGCGAATACAATACACCAATAAAGAACTCTGCTGCATAAAACCCCTTGGTCTTCGTTCGCTGCTGCGAATCCCTTGCAATACTCAGGTGCTGCGGACACTTGTTATTTTTCCCGTATGTAATTTCACACTACACACATTGGATTACAATCCATTGTTTTACATTGGCTGCTGACACGAACTAACTTTACCTTCCGTGTGCCTTCATATGACTACAATGGAGTCAACGCTCCTATTAAAAACATATGCCAAAAAAGAAATAAAAAAAACTTATGTTATGGTTTCCGCCCATACTCCGTATTAACTCGCTGTAGGGAAAACTTTAAAACTTTACCAAAACATGTCATAAAATTATTACAAGGTATGGTCCAGGTCCACGCTGCATTAATTTTAATCAGACACCCGTATGTACTTTGGAGAACTTAACCCCGAAGAACCTTTCCTGCCAATCGAACGGCGGAGAGGATGTTCTTCAATCGGACGCATATCGGGCGGGGTGAGTTGAACGACATTTATAGTCCGATAAATGTCAGGTGATGATGTCACGACAATCCACGTGGCTGCACCAAATCGCGTCGGAGCCCTCGTCGGAATATTCCATCGCCGGAGAGCTGGCGCGATAGGTTTCAGGCGGCCGGTTTCTGTTCTGCAGCTGTGGTTTCCCGCTGGGTGGTTTCCCGCGCACGTCAACTGCTGGCCCGCGCACAGGGGAAATTACAAACTTCAACATATTCCCTCTGCGTCTTCTTTATCCCGTCACCAGATTTCGCTGCTGCCAAACATGCTACCTTGGAACAACCACCTCCTATTTCTCCTTCGGAGCACAGTAACGATGAGAACGCCAATGCCAATGCCAATCAGAAGAAAAGGAAGAAGGCAAGGAAGGACGCTGCATTGCCATCAAGCTCGGCTTCTGTTCAAGAAACAGTGTCGTCGAGGGACAGTGGGCATCCGCAAGAACAAGAGTTGGCGATGTGGGAGTGTCTGCTTGCGGAATCAGGTGATTGCCTCACCTGGAATTCGGAGAGATTGCGATCAATTTGGGAGGAGGAGCAGCAGCACAATGAAGCGGAGGACATCACCGACTTTGACAATTCCACGGACCTGTGGAACTTCTATGATATTGAATTGTTTCGGGAGCTTAGGCCGAATATTGATGGTTCATTTTATAATGAACTTCTCATCAAACGTATAGAAATAAATGTTTCAAGTCTTTATATTATGGTACAATGAATACCGAAGTTTAAAACTGTAAACGTGAACGGATTAATTAAAGGAGGAGAGTGATTGGTTTTGATAACGCAAGTTACCTCAATCAGATCGAATTAATTTATTTTCGTTTTCAAATGAATAAAAACTACATGATGCCCGGTTACAAATTACACGATAATTTTTTTTCCTAAAAAAGCTATATACAATTTTGAGGGAGATTAAATTGTATACAACTAATATTATATGGTGAGGGAGATTAAAGAAAAAAAACATTAATAAAATATGCCGCTTAACATAGACAACATCTAACTCGATCAGGGATTTTGACGAGCATGTTATTTTTAAACAACATGGAAGATGAACACTTTCTCATAAGATTCTGACAGAGAACGTGAAGCTGTGAAAAATTAGGTATACCAATTATCCTTGGGTAAAAATATGTCGCTTAACATAGACAACATCTAACTCGATCAGGGATTTCGACGAGTAGGTTATTTTTAAACAACTTGGAAGAGGAACACTTTCTCACAAGATTGTGACAGAGAACGTGAAGCTGTCAAAAATTAGGTATACCAATTATCCTTGGGTAAATGCCGCATTCTTTCCTCCAGGGGAAGAAAGGTCACTGATAGCAGGGTCTGAGCTAGACGGTTGAGTTATTCTGGTATAACTTTGACATCAACCTCATATGAGGTGCTGTAGAGTACTAATATACAATCGAATTCATGATAGCCTCGGTACAAATTTCCTAAGCTGGAACCTGGTGAAACTAAACTGCCTAGGGAAGTGTTTTATAACAGAAATACATAAATATATCTTAATAATTCCTTGGATTTACCTATGGAAACAGCTACCTGGAAGCCATACTGAACATTTCCTTAATCACTATAGCTGAATGGAGATGTGGGATTTACTATTCAAACATGCGTACATGGATATTATGAAAAGAATAGATTTCTTCAAAGTAGCAGTAAACGTTACTTTCATACTTAATTCGTAAATTATAGAATTTTTACCATAACCCATCACTGGAAATGGTACACAAAATGGAATTTGAAACATACAAAGAACAATGTAATCACATAACAAGATTACACAGAAATGAATCTTTCATAAGACATGAAATTAAGGATTCATACTCATAATCTAGTGAAAGTACGGGTACTATTCTAGACAGAGGTGTAAATTCCTTCTTAAATATTTACATAGAGGAAGTAGAAAAGAACCATAGGAAACCATCAATGATCCTCGCAGAAGACAATACACTGAACAAGAGAGAAGGCACCATTGTACCCATTAAACATGAAACTATTTGCTGAGAAGCAGAGATGACGCGAAATAACTAACCTGGTGTGAGTGATAGCAGTCAGCCAATGATCAACAATATTCAAACCCATGTTGAGACCCGCAAGAGAAAAACCCTGAGGATGCAGGGGATGGAGGTACCTACAGAAGAGGAATAGAGGGATTGGTGTCAACCTTGATGGAGAAAAATAATAAAATAGGTATGTAGAATATGCGAGACAAAACTCTTCAGAACAAATTATTTACATAATGAAGGAAGGATTTCCTCTGTGAGCTAGCATTTTCCTAGAATGTGTAGCGTAGAAAAAAAAGGTTTATTTTGAATACAATAACCCTGGAGGAACATTAAAAGAAAATTCTTGTCGAAATTGAGGGGAATACAAATACTTAAAGTAGAACACCAGTACCCCACTGAGCCAGCACCAAGGAGCACGTCCAGAAGGGTTTCACTCTTCCTGCACAATGAAAATTAGGGGTATATTCGTCAAATTTAGAGAAGACAAAAGATTGTGCAAGGAACCCTGAATAAACATAACAAATTATTCAGTAGATCTTTATAAGCCTAACCATGAAAAAAAAATGAATCACTTGCCGAGTTCAGACTAGAAGGAAAAATTAATCCAATCTTGCTTGAAATCATGAAATAAGAGCGAATACCCAGTTATGTCTATGTTTGGACATAGACAAAGTGAAAAATAAAATAATAACTGATATTTTTAGACCAAGAACATACTAGGGTACTTAAATAAGTTTTAAAACGAGCATTGTTGGAAAATTTACCTTCTTAAATGGGCAGTGAAGGCATCAAAGCTCTGGAAAGTGCAACAAAACCTTGACAGAAAAGCCCAACTGTGTCAAACTCCTTCCTCATAGAAACATTGTTACAAGAGATGAGAGACAAGAGTGAGACAAGAAGTTTCACAAATGAGACATGTTATAAACCCTATGACTAGGGTAAAAGAAGAGGAATCCATAGTACCCGTCGGTTGAGAGCACTTAAATCTAACGATCGATGGGTGGAGAGTTGTTGAAATATTAATTTCAAACTATTGTACTGGGCGCATTTAATTTATCAAAATCACCAGTCTTCCATACCGCTTTTGCTGAGGAAGTGGTATTCTCTCAAATGGCGCAGAGAAACTTTTTTGACGCGTGTTTTCAGTACATTTTGCAAAATCATTTTTTATGGAAGCCTAAACTTCAGCAGAAATGGGCCTTTGGATATTGACCACAGGCATGCGTCCGATTTTTTGAGGGCAGATCAACGGTTGATATAAGGTCGTTGTTGAAATATTAATTTCAAACTGTTGTACAGGGCGCATTTAATTTATCAAAATCAACAGTCTTCCATACCGCTTTTGTTGAGGAAGTGGTATTCTCTCAAATGCCCCAGAGACACTTTTTTGAAGCGTGTTCTCAGTACATTTTGCAAAACCATTTTTTATGGAAGCCTAAACTTCAGCAGAAATGGGCCTTTTCGATATTGACCACAGGCATGCGTACGATTTTTTGAGGGCAGATCAACGGTTGATGTAAGGCACAGACCTGCACTATATGGACTTGACTTGAAGTTTTTGTTTTGACCGCGAGTTTTTCTGTAAAAGTAATTAATGAAATTTATTGTGATGGGTAGAACATAGGTAAATTTTTTTAATTTTATTATTTTGTATGAGCAAGAGTATAGGCACAAGTAAATGTTGGTAGAATTTTAAATTTTAATGTTTTTTTTATATACGGAAGTATGGGCATATGTAATTGTATTTGGTATATTTTTTTGTGGTTGTTGTTGTCTATTGGATATGTAAGTAAAATCCATGCAGCAGAGTGTGAGTAGAAAAAATATGAAGAATTTACACATCAGTGTAAAATGAAAGGGAATGTGCAGCAAAGCCCGATTGTAATGTCTTTTGTTCGTTGAACATACAATGTTCGCGATTGTAATGTCTTTTGTTCGTTGAACATACAATGTTATGTAAAACTCGCAGCAGCTAATGAAAAGAGGAATTTTACAAAGGAGACAGAGTAATTTTTTTTGTTGAAATGTTTTTGGTGTAATCCCTTAAACAAAGGAAGAATATTTTTGTAGCAGCACTTGTCTTTGATTAATGAATACAAAGCTTTTGTGGGTGTGTGTAATACTCTGTTCTCAGAAAAATAATTTGTTTATAGCTTCCCTGTGTTATGATCCTGGAGAAAAACAGAGCATTGTTCTCTGCTCAGTGATTTTGTTTTGAAATTTACGAGAAAATTCCAAACAGTGGTATCAGAGCTTGTCCAGGCTCTTTGAAGGTGTCAAAGAAGCTGAAGGAAGGAATTTTTTGTTGCAGTAGATTCTCCAGCAGAGTGAAGACTCAGTCAAAAATCCAAGGTATTTCACAAGTTTTTTTTGTGTTGTTGTTGAAGACACACAGTTATTTTAAAATACACAGTCAAGTATTTGAATCATAGTTTAGAGTGCAAGAATGGTCAGCACCAGCATTAGCATGGGTATGTTTAATACTCAGCTCCCACAGTTTAATGGGAAAAACTATGACTATTGGGCAATAACCATGAGAGCCCTGTTTGTTTCTCAAGATTTATGGGAATTTGTTGAATATGGGTTTGAAGAACCAGCAAATGAAAATGAGTTTAACAGATTAACTCAAGCAGAAAAAGATCTGTTGAAGACCAATAGGAAGAAGGACTCAAAAGCCGTTGTATTTTTATATCAATCAGTGCATGAGAGTGTGTTTCCAAGGATAGCAGCAACCAAGACATCCAAAGAAGCATGGAAAACTCTCAAGACAGCCTACCAAGGCATGGAGAAAGTGAAGACATCAAAACTATAGTTGCTGAGGAGAGATTTTGAAAATCTTTGCATGAAGGAGTCAGATAATATTGACTCATTCTTCACACATGTAATTGGTCTGGTCACACAGATAAGGACTCATGGAGAAATTCTTGAAGAAAGGAGGATTGTGGAGAAACTATTGAGGATCCTACCCTCAAAGTTTGATGCGATTGTCACCACCATAGAAGAGACAAAGGATCTCTCAAACTTCTCAGTGGATGAGCTACATGCATCACTGATAACACATGAGCAGAGGTTGAGTAGAAATGAAAACTCATCTCTAAAGCAAGCCTTTAAGACCCAAATGCATTTTGGAAGAGGAAGAGGTCAAGGCAGAGGAAACAAGAGAGGAAGAGGCAGAAGCCAAAACAAAGGTGAAAAAAACAGTCCAGAAAATGCTCAAGGAAAATGCAACAATCCAAATCAGAACCAAGGCTAAGGCAACAGCCAACAAAGTGGATAACATCATGCTCAAGGACAAAGGTATGAAAAATCCAATGTCCAATGTTATTATTGTAAAAAATATGGGCATTATGCCAATGAATGTAGGAAGAAGCAGCATGATATGAATAATAGATCTAATGCAAATATCACTAGAGAAAATATCAGCCAAGATAATGTGTTGATAGCTTGTAACATGGCTGAAACAAACAGTGATGATATATGGTTTCTAGACTCCGGTTACAGCAACCATATGATAGGAAACATAGCCTTGTTTTCTAAATTAGATAAAAATGTGAAATCACAAGTCACACTTGGGACTAATAGTAAAATTTATGTTATGGGAAAAGGAGAAGTAAAAATATTTACAAAGAAAGGTGAAAGAAAACCATAGCAGATGTCTATTATGTTCCTGGAATGAAATGTAACCTCTTGAGTATTGGACAACTTCTTCAAAAGGGGTACAATGTTTTCTTTGTGAATGATGTATGCACCATCACAGATAGAGCACCCAGCAAAAGATGTATTGCTGAAGTGAAGATGACAAGGAACAGGATGTTCCTTCTCAGAATAAAGGCAGATTTGAAAAATAAAGAAGTAATAGCAGCAGTGACACAAAAGGCTTTCCAAAGCATACCAAAGGATGAAAATTGGTTGTAGCACTTGAGATTTGAACATCTCAACTTTGGAGGTCTTAACTTGTTGAGTAGAAAAGGAATGGTAAGAGGATTACCATTGATAGAGAAATCGTACAACCTTTGTGAAGGTTGTATCTTGGGGAAACAACACAGAGAAAGTTTTCCATCAGGGAAAAGCATAAGGGCAAAGGCACCCCTAGAGATTGTCCACTCAGATTTATGTGGACCGATGCAAACTCCATCACTAGCAGGTAGCCAATATTTTTTAACATTCATTGATGATTTTACTTGAAAAACTTGGGTTTATTTTCTAAAGAATAAAAGTGAAGTGTTTGAAAAATTTTGGAATTTCAAAGCACTTGTGGAAAACGAAAGTGGGCTACATATCAAGGTTCTAAGAACTGATAGAGGAGGTGAGTATATCTCCAAATAATTTCTACGGTTTTGTAGAGAAAATGGAATTCATAAGCAATTTACAGCTAGGTACACCCCGCAGCAAAATGGAGTTGTTGAAAGGAAGAACAGGACAATCATGGATATGGCGAGGAGCATGTTGAAGGCGAAGCATTTGCCAAATGATTATTGGGCTGAAGCTGTATATTGTGCAGTATACATTTTGAATAGATGCCCTACAAAAGCAGTGATGAACAGAGTGCCGGAAGAAGCATGGAGTGGGAAAAAGCAAGGAGTCACCCACATGAAATTTTTTGGATGTGTGGCTTATGCACACATTCCAGATCAGCTAAGGAAGAAGTTGGACAACAAAGGGGAGAAATGTATTTTCATTGGATACAATGAGGAATACAAAGCTTACAAGTTGTATATCCCATCTACCAAGAAGTTTTTTGTGAGCATAGATGTTCAATTCATTGAGGAGGAAGCTTGGGATGGAAGCATAGAGAAAACAGTGAATGTCAAAAACTGTTTGTCTCATGATGAAGATGATGAGGAGAGGTTTGAAATACATCCCCAAACAACAGCGCGAACACAAGGGCAGCAAGAGACACCCTTGAGGAGAAATGAAAGTGCTTCTCCAAGCACGTCACAAGGAGGAAATTCAAGTGCATCTTCAAGCACTTGCACACCAAATGAAAGAGGTAAGAAGTTCAGAAATTTAAGTGACATTTATGATGAAGGTATGAATTCCTTGTTTGCTTTGTATTGTCATGTTGTTGACCCTATTCATTTCGAAGATGCAATTAAGGATAGGAAATGGATAGAAGCTATGGATGAGGAGATCAATACCATAGAAAGAAACAAGACATGGGATTTGGGTAACTACCAAAAGGTAAAGAAGTCATTGGAGTTAAATGGGTTTACAAGACCAAGAGTAATGCTGATGGAAAAATAGAAAGACACAAAGCAAGACTTGTTGTCAAAGGATATAAGCAGCACTATGGGAGAGACTATGAGGAAACTTTTGCACCGGTTGCAAGAATGAAACCGTGAAAGCAGTGTTGTCCATAGCGGCACAAAACAAGTGGAAAGTTTACCAAATGGATGTGAAATCGGCATTCCTAAATGGAGTGTTAATGGAAGAGGTTTACATTGAACAACCTCCAGGCTATGAAAAGAAAGGCCAAGAGCACAAAGTGTGCAGATTGAAGAAAGATTTTTATGGGCTGAAGCAAGCACCAAAAGCGTGGTACAGTAGGATAGATTCCTATCTACTGGAAAATGGATTTGAAAAGTATGAGAGAGAACCCACCCTCTATATCAAAGAAAAAGATGGTAAAATTCTAATTGTTGTATTATATGTTGATGATGTTACTTTCACAGGTAATGATGATTATCTTATTGAGAATTTCAAAGCAGTTATGAAAGAGGAATTTGAAATGACTGACATGGGTTTGCTGAGATACTTCTTAGGAATAGAAGTGGAACAAAGTGGAAATGAGATTTTTATTTCACAAGAGAAATATGCAAATGAAGTGTTGGAAAGATTTAATATGCAGGACAGCAAGGCAGCAATCACTCCCACAGAGATGGGATTAAAACTCAGCAAAGAGGACATCAACAAGGATTTTGATCCTAGTTTGTACAAGAGCATAGTTGGTAGCCTTATGTATTTGACTGCAACTAGGCTGGATATAATGCATGCTGTTAGTTTGATCTCCAGATTCATGGAGAGGCCAAAATAAGCACATTGGCAGGCAGCAAAAAGAATTCTGAGGTATGTTAAAGGAACTAAAAGGTTTGGCATTTTATATACTACTTCAGAATGTTCAAATTTAATTGGATGCACTGATATTCATTGGGCTGGAAGTGCAGATGATCGGAAAAGCACATCCGGTTATGTTTTTCACATGGGTTCAGGAGCCATTTCATGGGCTTCTAAGAAACAGCCTATTGTAGCGTTGTCTACAGCAAAGGATGAATATGTGGTAGCTACAGTTGCAGCATGTCAAGCAGTTTGGATGAGAATGATGTTAAGGAGCTTATGCCAAGAACAAGCACAAGCAACTATGATTTTTTGTAACAATAATTCAGCGATTACATTATCCAAGAATTCTGTGTTTTATAAGAGAACGAAACACATTGACACAAAGTTTCACTACATCAGAGAATTGGTGAACAATGGAGAAATTATTTTAAAACATTGCAGGACTCAAGAGCAGGTTGCAGACATTGTGACCAAGCCATTGGGCCAGAAAAGTTTCGAATTTTTGAGGAAATGTTTGGGTATGACTGATAACCCAGTAGTTGAAATTAAAGGGGAGTGTTGAAAAATTAATTTCAAACTGCTGTATTGCGTGTATTTAATTCAGCAAAACCACTAGTCTTCCATCATACCACTTTTACTAACGAAGTGGTATTCTCTCAAATTCCCCTGATACAATCACTTCTTGACGCGTGTCCTCAGTACATTTTGCAAAACCATTTTTTATCGAAGCGTAAACTTCAGCAGAAATGGGCCTTCCGATATTGACCATAGCCGTCCGAAGGGTAGATCAACGGTTGATGTACAGCCATAGACCTGCACTATATGGACTTGATGTGAAGTTTTTGTTTTGACAGCCATTTTCTCCGTAAAAGTAATTAATGAAATTTATTCTGATGGGTAGAATGTAGGTAAAAAATTTTAATTTTATTATTTTCTATCACCGGGAGTATGGGCACAAGTAAATGTTGGTAGAATTTTAAATTTTAATGTTTTTTTATGCACGAAAGTATGGGCATATGTAATTGTATTTGTTATGTTTTTTTTTCCGTTGTTGTTGTGTATTGGATATCTAAGTAAAATCCACACAGCAGAGTGTGAGTAGAAAAAGTGCAATTGTAATGTCTTTTGTTGGTTGAACATACAATGTTATGTAAAAATCTTAGCAGCGAATGAAAAGAGGAATTTTACAGCAGTAAATCCATGTAATTTTTTTTTTTTTATTTACAACAGTAAATGTAAATTAAAAATTTACACACAGCAGTGTAAATCTTTTCAAAAGGAGACAGAGTAATTTTTTTTGTTGAATTGTTCTTGTTGTAATCCCTGAGACAGAGGAAGAATATTTTTGTAACAACGGTTGTCTTTGATTAATGAATACAAAGCTTTTGTGGGTGTGTGTAATACTCTGTTCTCAGAAAATAATTTGTTTATAGCTTCCATGTATTAAGATCATGGAGAAAAACAAAACATTGTTCTGTGTTCAGTCATTTTGTTTTGGAATTTACCATAAAATTCCCAATAAAAGTACCATAGACCATGTCACAATTACATAGACTTGGCGTACCTTGCACAAGTGCATTCGGGAAGATAACCAAGTCCAACATGCGACAGAACATGTAAATTGAAAATTAAGTTAAAAAGAGAAGAGTTACTCTTGTTATGTGACATACATTTCCCAATACATAGTTAAAAACACCAAGGTTAAAGATTACAACACTTATCCAAGTAAACATAAGGAGCTAGAACAATATTCACACCTCACCTTGCGTAAACTAGTCGTTGGCTTTAACATTAGGAAAAGGGGTCATTCAACGAATTCTTAAAAGAAATTGACATGTTGACCACCTACACACCTTCTTAATCATATGTCACGTTGTCACATAATGATGAAAATGATAAAAAAGTATCAACACCGTGATTTATATGTTGATTTTATATGTATACCCGAAAAATGTAGAGCACATGATGTTGCATAAACTAAGGTAAGGAATAATGTTACCATGGAAAGGAAACAAACAAGTAGGAATGGATTAAAGTTTATAAGGGAATGTGGGAAGACTATTTATAGGGAAAAAAAATTATATGTAGATGGCGGACTATTTCATCTTCAGCCAAATCGAACTACTTTCCTGATGCAACTGCGTAGTCCTTGCATTGTTTTTTGAAAAAATTCCGGCCTCTTATTCTGATACTCCATAACTCTACTACTTTGCCCCTCCGACACCTACTACTGGATCACTGGCTCAATCTCACTCTTGAATCAATTACCACAAATTTCCCACAAATTTCCTTTGATCATTGAGTATTTGTATTAGTGCGTTATCTATCTACTCATTTACCTCTTCTCATAATATTTAGTTGAGACTCCAACAAGTAGGATTAAAGTTTAATAGATGGTTGAAATCATCTCGAAGTCGATCTCCGTGAGCTTCAATAGAATTCTAACATTTCTCAATTAATTATTATTAATTAACATTTTTTTCTATGTTAGACTAAGAAAATTTTTAATTATGCCATCTCTAGGTGGAATTTCCAAAAATGATTTTTGGGTTTTGGAGAACTTCTGTGTTTTAGCCTCTCAACAAAGTTTTGAGACTAGAACACCGTCCAATGCTACAAAAACTAACATGCCCCAATATTATGGTTTATCAATTGCCCAAGCCCAAGAAAACATGATTCATTTCATTTGACACTCCTTGATATGATATTTTCTTAATTAATGAAAAAAATACATAACTAGTTTGGAGATAAATCTCAACCTTTGACTCGTCAATATGAGTGAGAATATTCTAAAATATTCCATGCATATTAAATATGTTTCATCCACTTAATAATTATTAATAATTAAATTACAATTATAGAAACTATATTTTAAAATAGACATGCCCATTAGCATAATTATAAAAACATAAGAGATATTCCATATTTTAGAATGTTTCATTTTAAATAAAGTAATTCATTAAAATATCATTTGACTGTACAAAAGTGTGCTTATTTAAAGTAAGCAAATGATTTACAAAATTTTAGAATAAGGTTTTCTTAATTTCAATTAATTTATCAATATAAATTAAATAGTTTGTAAACATCAATAGGAATCAATTGATAACAAGTGCTACATAGTAATTATAGATAAATTAAAGTAAAAACAATGAATTCAAGTTCATATTAAGGTTTAGAATCTTGTCAATTTAAGTTTTACTGATTGATAAATTGAGGTATTTTGTTAATTGTAATTTTTCATTGTGACAAAAAAGAATCCAATCCCACCCAGAGAAAATAATAATGTCTTATTATAATGATCATATTTTTGTTGATAAAATTGTCTACAAAATTTTACATTTTCTATATAAAATAAAATATATATTTTTTAAAAAATAATTTATGCTTTCTCCTAATTCTTTTTCAAAAACAAGATGGCAAGGGAATCCTCCAATATATAAATAATTCTATATCAATAATTTCAAATACAATGATATTGTATCAGTGATTTTCTTTATATAACATACATAAAATTCAAATTCACTAAAAACAAGCTGTAACCGTTTGGGTTTGAGTGTAAACATGGCCTTCCTGGAAAAATAATGTTTATAAACTTTCAATGATTCGAACGAAAAAAGGAAACTGGACTCTATATTTTTAACCGTAGCAATAAACTTGAAAGAGACACAGTTTTTCACAAATATAACGTGAAAGAAAGAAAAGCTTGAGAGTTTACATGTGTTACGTCCGAATAGCATATGAAGACATTGACGATATATAGCGTCAAATCATCTGACATATATACCTTCGTCGCAAAGCATATCTGTTTCTCAATGTCCGGACAAGAAGAGAAAGTCCCTTCAGTGCCCGACTCTCTTTTATGTGTTGAATATTGATGCAAGGTGGCGTACTCTCTTCATGTTCTGAATATTGATGGAATGCCATTTCATCTGCCAAGAGTTCGATTTCATCTACAATTTCATGTTGTGAATATTGATGGAATCATCGGATAGTGACCCGCCTGGTAATTTCCAAGAACGAGAGCCTTTCTACACCAACAATCTCTTCATCTCTTGAACTGCATATCAAGACAATCAATGGTATATGCATGGCTTCACCTGCCAAAATTGAACTGTAATCATCCGAGCTACACGTTTTGAGCATTTCACCGTCCACGCCTTACATACGCTCACTTCCTAGCTACGCGTTTTGAGTATTCCAATCTCCGCACCATATATGGAAGTCGCAGGGCATTTTTGTCAACAACCGTGCAATATAATTAGCGTTGAATCGATGCTTTCAACCCTACAATGGACGAAATTCTCCCACAGGCCCTAGCAGGCGAAGATGGCGCAAAAAGGTCATCCCAATTTAAGGGAATCCGATATCGAAAATGTGGGAGTTGGGTAGCCGAGATTCGAATGCCGAGATCTCGACAGAAGTTATGGCTTGGATCATACACAACTGCGGAACAGGCCGCCCGCGCCTTCGACGCCGCAGTGTATTGCCTTAGAGGCCCCAACACCGTATTCAACTTTCCGGATTCACTTCCCTCTATTCCCTCTGCGTCTTCTGTATCCTCTCACCAGATTAAGCTCGCTGCTGCCAAACATGCTACCTTGAAACAACCACCTCCCATTTCTCCTTCGGCGCACAGTAACGATGAGAATGCCAATAAGAAGAAAAGTAAGAAGGCAAGGAAGGACGCTGCGTTGCCATCAAGCTCGGCTTCTGTTCAAGAAACAGTGTCGTCGAGGGACAGTGGGAATCAGCAAGAACAAGAGTTGGCGATGTGGGAGAGTCTGCTTGCGGAATCAGGTGATTGCCTCACCTGGAATTCGGAGAGATTGCCATCAATTTGGGAGGAGCAGCAGCAGCACCATGAAGAGGAGGACATCACCAGCTTTGACAATTTCACAGACCTGTGGAACTTCGATGATGTTTGAATTGCTTTGGGAGCTTAGGCCGAATATTGATGGTTCATTTTATAATGAACTTCTCATCAAACCTATAGAAATAAATATTTCAAGGCATTATATTATGGTACAATGAATACCGAAGTTTAAAACTGTAAAGGTGAACGGATTAATTAAAGGAGGAGAGTGATTGGTTAAGTACGCATTTGTTTTTATAATGCAATTTACTGTTGGGGATTTTTCAGGTAAAATCTTAAAAACACAAAATTCAAGCACACAGAGGCAATGCTTTGTTTCCTTTACTCCAGGATCTTTTGTGCATAAGGAAGCTTTAAATTTTTTTGTACTGAGAACAGAGTATTCCACCACCATAAAAGGATTTCTATTCATTAAAACAAAATTACTAATACATATTCATCCTCTTTCGCTCAGAGGGATTCACCAAAACATTTTAACAAAATTACTCTGTCTCCTTTGAAACCACTGTGTGTAAATATTTCATTTACATTCACTGCTGTGTGAAAACAAAAATTACAAGGATTTACAGTTTTACCTTTTCACTGCTGTGTGAAACAATTCATGGTTTTGATACAAACCTCCCCGTGATTTACAGTTTTACCTTTTCACTGCTGTGTGAAACAATTCATGGTTTTGATACAAACCTCCCCGTGGTTTTCTTCATTCACATATTCGCCTTCGCTCCTGCACTGCTGTGCGTTTTTACATTTCTTACACTTAAAAAAAATGGTCAACAGACATGTTTTTACTTGTTCTATTACAAACAAACTTACGGCCATAAAAATTAAAAACAATAAAATTAAAAACATATGACATAGCCCATGCCATAATTTAATTTATGGCCATACTTGCCGTAATAAAAAATTTAATAATCCACCTAGGCGTTATGACAAAACTTTAATAAGGTATGGTCAAAATTCAACTTGACTTTACTCCACGCAATTTGATTTGATGCGGGCCCATATGCAGCTTCATGATGCATGTCAACCGTTGATTTACCCTCATCGAATTGAACGGCTGAGGTGAATATCGGAAGGTCTTTTTCACCGAACTTTACTCCACACAATATTTAATGTTGGCCGTATGCACCTTGGAGCAATCAACGGCGGAGAATGGAGGAGCACATCGGACGAAGGAGATGAATATCAGAAGCCACCTTTTAGTCGACATTTACCTTCCGATAAATGTCAGAGGCTGATGTCACGCCTCATCCACGCGTCAGCTCCAAGTTGTATCGGAGCTCTTGTGTACGGAAACTACCTTCAACCAAAAGCGGTGCGATATGCCTCCAGGTGGTTTGTGGTTTTGCTGGGTGGTTTTGAGGTGCATTAAATGCTGGCCCGCGCGCGGTTGAAATTACAAATTCAACACTCCTCTTTAATTTCAACTGCTGGGCATTCGGTCATACCCATACACTTCCTCAAAAATTCAAATCTTTTCTGATCCAATGGCTTTGTCAAGATGTCTGCAACCTGTTCTTGAGTCCTGCAATGTTCTAGGAC